>CAVNYN010226806.1:0-21504 GCA_963692815.1 Nyctanthes arbor-tristis
GATATGCTACCAGACGTTTATGTGGTGTATTAGATATGTACTATTTGACACGTCATATCATCTCCTAATACGGCTAAAAATCTAACGGTAAATCAGCACTGAGTTTTAATATATCAAAAGATGATAATGATAATAATAAATAATAACAATAATAATAATTAGATATGCTATTATATGAGGCGGAAAAAACATATTGTAACTTTTAAAAGATATAAATATCATTATCAAGCAACTAGATGTGGAAGAATATGCACGAGTTAACGAGAGTTTCGACCGAAAGAGACGGAGGGTCCTTTGCCGCATGAATAGTGATAGGTTAGGGTCTAATTTGTCAGGACAAAAACGATAGGGTCCTTTTCTGCATGAACAGTGATAGGTTGAGGTCTAATTTGCTAAAGTGAAAACGATAGGGTCCTTTTGCACAATAAGCTCAAACGTTAGGGTCCTTTTGCACCAATTACCCTATAGGATTTTGGTTAGAAAATTTTATCCGTTTTCTCTTCATATGTCTTGCTGTCAATTCTAACATCTTAATTGTTTTTTCACATAATTCAATGGATTCGCGCTTTTATTAACTTGAGATTTTTCAAAGTTTCTTCACATGTAACGGAAGGAATAAAACTTATGGATTTTTGCCCTCAGTCCTTGGGCAAATTAATTAAGTTTGTCCCTTTAACGTTCCTCTTTAACCTTCTTCATCCTTATTGATTAATTTTTCTGAATCTTGTAGTCGAAATGGTTATCAGGTCAGGTTCATGTCAAAAGGCGGTTCTATCAGCAAAACTACATAGTTCAATCATGGTTTGGAGAAAAAGAGAAATTAGCACATGTTGTGAAACTTGATTTTTGCAAGCTTTGTATCCCTAAACTGATAGCTAGGCCCATAAATATAACTAGAATACCATTTTTTTGTGATAAAATCCAACCGTGAAGTTTGAGGTTGGTCACGTGATATTTAATTGAGAAATTCAATGCCAAGAAATTCTATTGACTAACGGACAACAGTTTGTGTTTTTTTAGCCTATAGAGAAAAAACCATATTGCACAAACTGGGCGGATATTATTTGCTTGTTTGAAACTTTCTGTGGCTATAGATTGAAAGTGTTGTTGCATTATAATTAGAAGTTTCTTTGCTTTCATTCAAGCAAAGTTACATACTTGTGATCAACTCCTAATTGCCAGGACGAAGATTGGGTATTTCATATCAATCGACCTGGAAAAAGCTTCAAAAGATTCTTCCTGGATTCAAGGATGGACATTGGATTTAGGTATTGTTTCTACAATACTAGGTTAAATGGACAACAAAGAACATTATAATCATTTACATTGTGCTTTAATGATATTTATGGTTGTTTCACACCTAATATTCACATTTTATGAATCAACAGCCGGGCTTCGGTTGCATTTTCTTTCCACTTTATTAACCTTTTCGCATTAATTAGTAAAAATTCACCAACTAATGTGCACTTCTAGTAATTAATTAATTTGATTTGTTAATGGTTGTAGTTTAATCTACTTTTATGGTATAGCTCTTTTGTTTTTTGGCTTTTAGTTTTCCCACTCTACTAATTTTGCTTTTATTTTGTTTGTTTGTAACATATTTATGTAATATATGCCACTGCCATATAATTGGATGCTTGGAGTTTGCGCAGTCTTATATTCTACCAATTTTAGTGTTTATAGGTAATATGTTTGACACAACTATTCCTGTGTGGTTCTTTCTCATTTTCCAAATGTTCTGCAATAAGCGGGGTTGATTTTACTTCATTTTAAACTGTTTTTGTCAATCCACATAATCACTTTCTATTTTTGGAGCACAATGTTGGATCCTAATAAATTAGCCAGTATATTTTTAATTCCTGACCTACTTTGTTAATTAATTATCAGTATAACATAAAGCACTTTTATTCAGAATCTATATTCTTTTTTCCTTCCTCAGTAGCAATCGAGCTTTAAAATGTATTTGTATATCTAAATGAAAAGTTTGATGTTATTTTATAGTGATCAGCATCCATATTATGATTTTCATCTCAAGTGGTACTCAGTTGAAGGCACCTATTTTAGTACCACAAGTTTATAATTAACTTCCTCTAATAGTGCATTTTGACACTTATCTGTTGCCTTAATTAACTAAATGGTTTCCTCGGTTACTGGTTTCCTTTAACTTCACAAACCACCCTAAATTTTCTGTTGACTGTGATGTATCCAGTCCTTCCTTTTTCCCCACAACGGCGACGTATTCCAGGGAAAGCGAAAAAGGGAATAGGAGAAATGAATTAATACCTTGCATTTGAAAGTCGTTTGCACTATTTGCTTCTTATACTGTTATTACTAATGGACTTTTTCGAGTTTGGCAGTAGTACATGTATGCTTTTATGAGTTATCATCTCACACATATTACTGCAGATGGTAAACAATTGAATCTGTTTGAATATGTTCCCAGATTTTTCAACTTGATTTGATTTCTTGAATTTATGAAATCAATTTTTTTTTTTTTTTATGTGATGATATGATTGTCAATTATTTTTACCCAGATTTGTTTCAACCATCTAAAGTCAATGTTTTTAAGGATATCCAATTGAGTATTCTGAAAAAACAATTACCAAATAATAACTTCTGGTTTTGAAGAAGCTTGTTGATTTACTACATCGGTATTCCCATTTTATTGAATCGGTCAACTTGGACTCAGTGACCTCTAGCTACTTGAACTGGAAACTCTAAAGGACCAAGGATGCAAATCTCAGAAGGATTAAGGAATATACAAGTTCATGTTTGTACAGTTGGGTTGCATGTTACTGTTTTCTTGGAATTTCTTGTGCAAAGTATCAATGTCATAGTGGCCCAAGCTAGCAGTCGAAGGTCAACAGAATGCCTAATCTATGGTTTATCCTAATATTGCTTGGATTCTACAGATAATTCAATTATTTTCTTGTCCTATATTTAAAGAGGATGCAGAGAATTTCATATATTAACATTGCTTTCAGCAAATTCTTCTGTTTCTCTCTTGTTTTACATATATTCAAGTCCAGTGTTAACTTCACAATGTAAAATATTTGCACCGCAGATTCACTATGGATGAGCAAAGTGCTATATCAGGTGCAACGACTGTCGGGGCAGGGGAAGTTTCTGATTCCAACAGCAGCATTTCCTATCTTTTTAACAAGTATCCAAGAAACCATTATGCAGTCGCATGTTCGAAATTCAAAGGAGTGGTGAGCCAACAGAACGGGCATTGGGGTGCACAGATATATGCCAACCATCAGCGCATTTGGCTCGGGACTTTCCATTCGGAGAAGGAAGCTGCAATGGCATACGACAGTGCAGCTATCAAGCTCCGTAACGGGGACTCACAGAGAAACTTCCCGTGGACTGGAGCCACCGTCCGCGAGCCCAACTTCCAAAGTCAGTTCAGTACTGAAGTAGTTCTTAACATGATTAAAGACGGTTCCTATGCCTCCAAATTTTCCGACTATCTCTCAGCACGAGCCCAAGTAGCTGGTCAGGGTTCAGTGAATTTGCCTAATTATACAACCGAGATGTTAGGGCGACAACTTTTTCAAAAGGAACTCACTCCAAGTGACGTCAGCAAGCTTAATCGGCTCGTTATTCCCAAAAAGTATGCTGTGAAGTATTTCCCCCGGATATCTGGTACGGAAGAGAACAATGAAGGAAACATGGATGAAGTAGAGCTAATATTTTTCGATTCATCTATGAGGTCTTGGAAGTTTCGTTATTGCTACTGGAAGAGTAGCCAAAGTTTTGTGTTCACTAGGGGTTGGAACAGATTTGCGAAAGAGAAGGGGCTGAGGCCGAGGGACAGGATTATCTTTAGCGCATGTGAATGTGGAGACGGATCAAACGAAGTTCGCAAAATGTGCATGATAGATGTAGCATATTACGATGATGTGCACAGGAACGAGAATTTTGCAGGCAATGACGAGGACGCGTTGCCACTTCAGATTGCACAGCCGGGTGGTGATAGCGATGATGGAAATGAAGTTGAAGAAATGGATATAGTACCCAATGGTGAAGATGAAAATGCATTTGGAGAAGTTAGGGATTATTTGGGGGATTCAATAAATGCACAAAAAAATTGTTTTCGGCTCTTTGGAGTGCAAATTGCTCTTGAGGAAGATGGTACTTCTTGCCCATAACAAAAAGATTTAAAGGGTGATGATTGTGTCTTATTGTTGTTCTAGCTTCTCATTAGCATTTGTTTTACCTTTGGACCATATATATATATATATATATATTTTAATAAACAGTTGGAATTTGTTGGGTTTGAACAATAACATTAATGGATTTATATCGGTATTTTCATCTTCATTGCAAAATTGTTTTTTTACCTTGAGTCCACAAGCAAAGTTATTAGGAGGATAATGTCAAGTTGTCTTCAAACTTCTATATATGTTTGGGAAGTGCGTTTTAAGAAATGACATGTTGGGAGCATGTGTAATAGAAAAGTAAAATCAGATTTTATGTAAAAGTAAATTTTTATTATAAACATATAAGTTAGAAATAGACTTTGAAAAAGGCTTGGCGAGAAATAACAGTGCATCTTTAAAACTATAATTTGACACATGAAAAAGAAATAATGAACTATATCTTTCCAAGACGAGAGAATGCGTGTGTGTATTGTATGTAAATATGTTCTTGTCTCTCACTATGGGTCAAAGTATGCTTTAGGCACCAAATGCAATAACACTAGACATGTGATATGGTATTAACATCAGGCGCTATGTACATCACTACCCGTATAGATCAAATCAACGACTGATATTATGTCACACTATATGTTTGGTGCTATAATGACGCTAGATGTATGTTATTTGATCGAATTCACGGTCAAAGTTGCATGATTGGAGGAGGGGTAACTATTTGTATACTACCATGTAAAATTTTTGCCCAAAACATGTGGCCATGACGGTTAGTGAATTTCTTGGACCCATGATTAAATGCTAAATTCACGTTCTCTACATTCCCTTTGTTATGCACAAAAAATTAGGTGTGTTAAATATTTTGTAATCCACTTAAGTTGCATTTTCTTCTTCTGCTTCTTTTTATGCTTCCCTATATACTGTGATTGGGTAGTCCGTAGATATTAAACGGCTCTAGAATATCTCATGGTATTAACAATGTGCATAAAATTTTGTAAAATTTAATTGTAGCAGATAATTTACATACAAATAACTGTATAAATAAAAATAATAAATGAAAACTTATTTCAAAATAATTGTGCCATTTGACATTCAAGCAATCAGTTTCCTAATCTAAGATTCAGTACTACTGTCTTTATTATGCACAAAATTGTGAACGACAAAAACATTATCAACTAAATTATATACCTTTAGTGTCCAGTTTGCACTTATTGAGCCTAATACAGAACCATTATATTAATAATTTATTTTAGATATTATTTTTATAAATATGTGGAAATAGAATAGGTAATGATGTATTGCATACATATTTAAAGCTTGACCGTAAATTATGAAAATCAATTTTAATTTAATTACAATTTGACGGCTGTTAGTGATGATAAATAAATAAGTAAATAATAATTAGATAATAATCAACTTATCAAGTTAAGCTCTATATTTTGTTTCAAAACTTAACCTTCCAGCCCTGGTGGTTCAAATTATAGTTATGTTTTAAGAAAGAGATCCCGAGTTCTAACTATACCTAGCCCTCCCCTAATTTCCCTCCAAACAAACCATCCCAACCCTAATTATCAGAATTAGAAACTGAAAACGGGTTAGTAAAATCGTTTTTGGCAACTATTTTGTTTTTTATACATGTAATGTAATAATACATAGTTAAATAAGTAAATATTAATTAGATAATTGTTATAAATTAGAAGGAAATAATAGAAAAATAGAGAGAAACGTTGGAGATAACTTATGAATTGTATTTTTCATTCTCAACACAACATGTCTATTTACACATGTACAAGTGTGTTACCCAAGAAAGATTTGGATAAGAAGTCAAACAACTTGGAGTGGTGGATAAGAAAACTAATATACGGCTAGGGTTTCAGATGTTCAATAATCATTTACTAAATACAATAAGGGTTAATTTCACAAATCGTCCACAACCTTTGAATTAAGAATCGGCTGGGTCCCTAATATTTTTTTAGCCTCCTGGGTCCTCAACTTTTCATAAATTCACAAGATAGGTCATTTTGTCACTATTCTATTAACTTTCTCTATAAAATAACCGTTATATCCTTAACTTTTTAATTTTAAAAATAAAATATTTAAAAATAATTTAAAAAATTACAGAAGAAAGGAAACCCCACCCCACCCCACCCCACCCAGAACGGCTGGTAGCATTTTGCGCTGCGTGGTAGCACAAATGGGGGGTGAATCCCCACCTATTTTTTGCTCAAAATGGCAGCAGAAATTCCTACAGCATTTTGTGCTTCCTGGCAGCAATTTCTGCTTCCATTTTTAGCAGTATTTTGTGCTGCCTGGAAGCACAAATTGAGGGGATTCACGCTCTCTTTTTTTGGCAGCTGGAAATGGCAGCATTTCGGAGGCCATTTCCAGCTGCTGTTCTTGGAATGGGAGGGAAGGAGGAAGAAGGGTAGGGTTGGGGTGGATGGGTGTTTTCTTTCTTTTTTTTTATTTTTTTATTATTTTTAATATTTTTAAATGTTTGGTTTTTAAAATTAAAAAATTAAGGGGTATAACCGTTATTTTTATGGAAATTTAATGGAATAGTAACAAAAAAGACTTATAATGTGAATTTATAAAAAGTTGAGAACCTAGGAGGTCGGAAAAAAAGTTGAGGACTCAACTAATTCTTAACTCAAAGGTTTGGGACGATTTGTGAAACTAAACCATATAATAATTATTTACAACAATAATAATGAATTGGGTTATGCTACATTCTATTGTCGAATCATTTGCTCGATTACTTACCATTAAATTAAATAACTATTTAACACATTAGTAAAAACACCCTTACATTTAATTGAAATACATGAGCAAAAAGACAAGTATACCCCCACCGAGTCATCAAATAAGTAACTTAATAAGAAAGAGTAGCATTATCCTAATGAATTTGTCAAGTTAAGCTCTATATATTCAAAAAATATATTTGACTGAAACTTTAAGAAAACCAGCCAAGCCCTAGTAGCCAAAATTAGAAACTAAAAATGGGCGAGAAAATCATTTTTGGCGACTATTCCTTTCTTTTTTTATGGAAAAAGAATTTTCATTAACTAAATCATATCACATTGAAAGTGCATTCAGGCCCAAAAAAAAAAAAGTTCACTTCAAACGTGATACGATAAAAAAAAAAGATGGAATAAAGATTGATAGATAAGCATATAGACAGATAGTAGATAATAATTACATAAATATCAAGTTAATCTCTATATATTCAACAAAGATATTTGTCTCAAAATCTAGCCAAATTAGCCATCCCTAGCTACCAAAACTTAAAATGAGTGAAAGGATATGTTGAAGGTATAATATAATAAATAATGGTTAATTTCACAAATGATCCCCAACCTTTACTTTTTCTATCAATTGTGTTCCTAACAATTTTTCCCAACGCCATACGTCCCAAGTTTAATCATGAGGCACTTTTATAATATTTTTGCCCTTATTTTTTAAATAAAAACAAAAAATTCTTAAAAACAGTAAAAATAATAAAAATAAAAAAGAAAATAAAATTTTTCTCTTCCTGCCTAGCTAACTACTCATTCTACCACTATTTCTAATATGGCTAAAAACGATAAATATCTACACTCTTTTTCTTTTTTGAGGAAAAGCTTATTTTCTCCTGTTATTCATGACAGTAGCGGGAGGAATAATCAGACCTTGGTCTCCTCTTTTATTAAGGAATGACTACCAGAATTTTTCATTTGCGCTGAGTTGGAATCTATGTGGATAACTAGGCAGTGGAAGGAAATTACTTTATTTTTTCTTTTTTTATTATTTTTATTTTAAAAAGAAAAATAATAAAATAAAAAAGTAATAATAAAAAAATAATTTCTTTTCACTCTATCTACCTACTTACCCGCCCACATTTCAACTCAACGTCAATGAAAAATTTCAGTAGTAATTTCTTGCAACAAAAGAAGAAATCACTAATTTTGCTGAGTTGTGCTACATGAACAAAACCACATACGAAAAATCTAACAAAACTGACACATGACACAATCTTGTTTTTCAACATATCACATCACTTTTCCATCAACATTTACCACATAATCACTTGTCAATTTTGTCATCTTTTTTGTATCTCTTTTTGTCCATTTATATTTTTCCAATTTTGCTACTTATTGATCACGTTGCCGGTAGAAATGATAGGAAAAATAAGGGTTTTCCGAAAAAGAAAAATAGTATATGTATTTTTCATTTTCAATCATATTAGGAAGAGAGATATAATGGGTAATTAGCTATATTTCTTTTTTATTTTTTAATTTTTACTATTTTTTAGAATTTTTTATCTAAAAAATAATGGCAAAAATTTCATAAAAGACCTTATGAGTAAATTTATAAAAAATTGGAGACCCAACTGATATAAAGTGTAAAGGTTAGGGACCATTTGTGGAATTAACATAATAATAAATAATGTAAAATTGATCTAATATATCAATTTAATAATTTTATATCAAGTGACCTTAACAATCAAATATGCTGTTAGAGCAGGCGAACGCCCTGATTGATCTCACCGCCACCTTATGGAAAAAAGCTTAATTTCACAAAACGTCCCCACCTTTTACAAGTGCTATCAACTCAGTGCCCAACCTTTTTTTTAATGTCTTAAGTCCTCAATCTTTTATAAATTCACTCATAAGATCATTTGTGACATTTTTACCTCTACTTTTTTAAATAAAAAAATTAAAAATTGTAAAAATAAAAAGGAAAATAAAAGTTTCCCACTTACCTAGATAGCTACCTATTTTACTTATGTCCATAAGGTAACTAAAAATGACAAATACATGAATCATTTTTCTTTTTTGGGAAAACTCTTATTTTTTCCTTGCCATTTTTAGCAATAGTCGAAGGAACAAGTAGCAAAATTCTGGATCTCGTATTTTGCTATTAGATGTAACCATAAGAATTTGTTATTTACATTGAGTTGTATGTAGGTGGGTAATTACTTAGGTAAGGTGCAAATATCTCCATGTTGTCAGAGATGACAGGAAAATATAAGGGTTTTCCTAAAAAATGTAGGTGGCATAAGGTCGAGCGCTTGCTGGTGGAGAGAAGGGCTGAAGAAGAAGCTGGAAATTGGATGTGTTTTCTTTTGTTATGTCAAAAATGCCCTCAACTTTGTTTTGATAATTGGATGGTTAACGGTGTAATTAGATGGATTCTGTTAGCAGGGACTTGAATGAGGACTTGTTTAAAGGACCCTCAGAAGGAAAAATAAAAATGGGAGACGTGATCTGTTAATTGTTGAAATGTTGGGGACGTTAGGTGTAAATTACCCTTTGTTAATTTATGTAAAACTCCCAAAAATTCTAAGATTTTAAATCAAATAGCCTTACAATTTAATAAAATCATTTTTGGCAACTATTCTGTTTTTACATATGTATGTATAGATTTGGTTTCTTGATTGTTGATTGTGAATTTGTAAACAGCCCAATGGCTAGTCTGAGCTTGGTTTTCTGGTGCTTTAAGTAGTTAAAAAAATTCTTTGTTTCTATTAGAAATTTAGAATGCAATGGCCCAATTTCTGGTAATTTCATTTCTTTCTTGAAGGGTAAGGTCTTCCGTGAGAAATGCTATTTGCAAATATATATGATCAAGCATGCAAAATTTGTACACACTTTTATATGTATTGAGATGTCTCTGATTACATCTTTTCTGAAATGAAAAACTGCCATACATATTGATCAATTTTTAAGTGAAATATTGAAGTACATGTTTTTAATTTACCACTTATCTAGGAAAAGAATTAACCTTTAGAAAAAAATTTAATATTCTACGATGTAAATATGTTTTTACCCCTTTTTTTTAAAAAAAGCAAATCACTAACGTAGTCCCAGCATATTTTTCAGTCTTTTGCCGAAACTTGTCAGTCCGAGTTAAAAGAAGAGGAAAGAAAAATTTATGTGTTGTTCAATGAAAATGTTCAAAAACCTTTCAAAAGTTTTGTTATGTGTGGCGTACATATTTACAAGCCTCATGGAATCAAGAGACTTTTAACACCACTCTTTTTCTAATTTTTTTGCAGTATTATTTATTAGTTTACTATGAGTATGAGTTTAGATCTCATTTTTTTTCTAATTAACTTTTATCTTTATGATGATATGTGGTTAGACCGCCCACGAGATATACTGAACCTTGTTTGATTCAAATTATGAATGTGAATTATAATGATGAATATGGGGTAGAGATTTAATTGGTATTCGAAATGTGTAGTTGTGATTTAGTAATCAAATCAGTGGTAGATAAAATTATAATTTGTATGCATAATAAGAATCAAACATTTGCTGATTAATTGAAAAGGACTTCTTGAAGTGAAAGTGAGAGCTGCAAAGAATTAAAAAAGACTACAATTAAAAAGCATGAAATCTCGACCTAAATCATAGTTTAATGACTAAACCATATTTTCAAATCATCCATAGTATCTAGTGTGCAGTGTATGTCACCATGATTAACGTTGTGAACATGATAGATTCCATTAATTATATGGAAACGTCATCATAATTAAGCAACTTTACAAGTTATTTAGACCCATAATAGAGAGGGTGGTTGAAGGTGGATTTTCAATTTCATTTCTATATTACAATGATACAAAAATTTGACATGAATCCATGATTCTTAGGTATAATAAACTAATTAACTAAGCAATGTACACCGTTCCTTCACCAAGCCGGCCCACATCTCACAAATAATAAATAAGCTAATAATTAATAATCGATAATTTAGTGTCTAATCTTTTGCGTGCTTATTCATCGATCGTCATTTAGTGGGCTAAAAAAAGAAAGTTACTGTGATAAGCTCCAAAAAAGGTTTCTATTGTTAATTTCTATATTTTGTTCTAAGTATGCTGTGTAACATTTGTTACGTAACAACACTTAACAAAGTTAAAGACCGAGATCGGAAGAGCATTTATTTCTTTTCATGTCTAGTCATGTTTAAGGGTCTAAACATACCTTAAGCATTATAAATAGTGAAAATGATCACCCACCATATGTCTGCAGGGATTTATATTGCTGCATATATAAGTGTGTGACAGCATAATCTCACTAGAAGTCTAGTTTAGAAGATGATGACTACTAGCTCTAAGAGCTATAGGTCTATTCATTAAGGGCACGTTTACCCGATAAAAAACTTTATTATAGTTATAAAATCATATAAGTGGTTGATATATTACAATACAAGAATAATAATATTTTTTAAGTTTCAATAAAAATGACACCGTTTTATACATTTTCTAAATGATGATCTAATTATATTAAATTATCACTCTGCATGTCGATTAGGGGCGGGGGGAGATTAATTAATATTTTTGCCCTTCAATAATCTCCTTGAACTCCATTACCGCATACAAACTATTCGATTTTGTGCTATTCATTTGGTTAATTAGTGTACCTTAATTTTTTTTTTAACTCATCTGAGGAAAACGAGGTTTATTTTAATAAATACATTAGTTTTTAATATGTACGATGTACATTGGAACAATTTTATACTATTAAAATTAATTATTTGTTCGCGGAAAACGATGTCTATTACTATTGTATCAGTTAAATTATCGTTTGCACATTTCCTGCATCATATCGACTGTGTGTTTCCTAGTCCTCTTGAGAAGTCATGACTCTTTTTTGCAACAAATTTGCTCTGTTTTTCGGGTCGCAACAATGCATATTTTCTATTTCATTGAATATACTAGGGTCGGGAGGACACACGTACTTTCAATGTCTTGTTGAGAAAAATAGCAACACTTTTATTTTTCTCTACTAAGCTTCTGACTACTAATTTTTTGTGCTTTGAGCGAACTCTGAACGAGTTAAAACGAAACACATAATCTTGAGAAGATTAGAGGGACAAGAGAAGAGAACCCTTTAATCTCCAAAAGAGAGGAGACTTTGGACAAGAATTCATAAGCCACCTTACTTCCCATTTCCCTGAGACAATTTCAGTAGACAACAATCCAAATTAGGTCCTTTCCCCACCGAGTATTCAATGAACCAGGAACATGTGCATTGTTTTGACGAGCAAAATGTCACATGAAGCGAGTTACGACTCCTCAACAGGACAAGGAAACATAAACGGTCGATTTGATCATCCACTTGCTCTAGATATACTATAAAATCTATAGAAAAATCAGACCAAAAATGAAGAAAGAAGTTGAAAATGCGCACAATGGTAGACCCGAGTTACAGTCGAGCATTTTGAGCAATCGACTGGTACCTAAAACTTGTACTTACATGTCCGCTTTTCACATGCAATTGTCTCACAAGAACAACAATTTCCTGCGTAGGATAAAAGTTATCGACAAATATTTCAGAAAACTTTTCATTAACCTTTAATCACAAATATGTAATAAGCCATCATGAAAGTTAGGCCTTACCTAAAAGGAATTGACCTATCGGTCTCCCAAGCGAAAAATCATTTGCTCGCCATTCATTCTTCATGTTCTTCTTGATCCTGTCCGCAAAATTCAAAACATGTACATAACTAAAAAACATCCATCTCGTGAAAATATAGCAGTCTTAGTTCACATAAAAAAGGACACTCGGGATGTCAAAATATTTGATTTCTACACGATCACAAGCAAAAGAAAACAATGCGCCGTTTATAATTCAGAAGGTGGCAGAAGTTACAGGAGATGAAAGCTATGTCACATCGAGCCATACCACATGCACCTGATTCACAAGTTGCAATATGCGTGGCATGCATTCATTAGCCATCGTCCTGGACGATTTATTGCTATAGAGATTTTAGGCAATAAAACCGAATATGTTACAGATGAGGTTTTGCCGAAACTGTATAAATTGTGAATACTTAACAAGACTCCCAAGATTCATGCTTTTCGAAAAAGTATCAATGATACAAGGTGGGCATATTCAGATAAGTATGTGAAGATCTTCTTTATCCTCGTAGAGTAAGTTTCTTATCCTGAGAACTCCGTAAATCACAAGAAAACGTTAGGATCAACAGTATCAGAACTCAGAGAAACAAAGATACAACGCAGAATTTCCTTACGAAGATACAGACTAATGGGATCATTTATGAATTATTATCCTCAGTCAAATCTATCATTTCAATACGTCAGTTCTGTTTTTTCGTCTCGCCCTCCCTATCATCTTTTTCCTTTTTGTTATGTTATCATTGAAAAGAGGCAACAAATTTGGGCCATTGTCCCACGTTTGCTTTGCCTTTTCTCATATAATTCCTTCCACACAGCACGTGAAATAGAATAATACCTAACATGTTAATTGAATCTCTCATGACTCATGAGATAACAAGACAAGATTTTGCATTATTACCGCTGCAAATAAACAAGGTTATCACCATAACTGCAATAGTCCCAACAAAACCATAAAGAATGATAAAAATGGACCCATTTCCACAAAAGACAATTAACCACTTGATGCAAATTTACAAAGAAGGCTTCTGAATTACAGATCATTAACAGAACACAACAATATGAAAGACAATCGGAAACAGAGAATTCAACCAAACAGGAACACAATAGGGAAATTCAAATTCAAATGACAATAATTCGATTCGAAGGCTAAATCTTAATATTCTTAACAATGACATTGGAAACAACAGTTACTGAACATCCAAGACATGAAACCTCAAATCCCACCAGGGATTTCTTGGGAGAGTTTGTAGAACACTTCAAGCAAGCATTGAATTCCCAGTGGCTGATGTCCAAACTATGTCTTTAAGTGCAGGTCTAAGCTCTTTGCTGCAGAAGTGATTGTACTCCAAAGTATCACCACTTGATTTCTTCACCTCCACCACTAGAAATGAAGGTGCCACGGCAAATATATCAGCAGCTATTCCCAACTTCCCCTTCCTTCCATTCGCTTGACCCTGCAATCGGACGCTTGAATCGCTCTTCTTCACGCTGAAGTTCCGGGTTTTTGCCACCTCTTCCAGCTTGTCTATCACACTGCTTGCTGGCTTTGTTGTTGCAAATCTCATCTCCTCTTTCTCCACCTTCTTCTCTCAAAGAGAGGTGACAAATCGAAACCTTGAGATAACGAAATAATATGGAAAGCATTCAAGGTCTCAGCTTCCTTTTTCTTCTCCATATTCACTTCATCTTCAAATGCGAATTCTTGCTCTGCTTTAGACCTGAAACTCCTTGGCACTGATTTCTTGAACCACGAGGAATCCATGATTTTCGATATGCTTATCCTTGTATTCGGATTCGGATCCAACATCTTGGTTATCAGCCTCCGGGCCTCGGATGAAAACCAAGGAGCACACTTGAAGTCACCCCTGTAAATTTTCTTATACATGGCCATAATGTTATCATCTTGAAACGGCAAGTATCCAGCCAATAGCACGTAAAGAATGACCCCACATGACCAAATATCCGCCTTTGCCCCATCATACCCCTTTTTCCCAATCACCTCCGGCGCAACATATGCCGGAGTCCCACAAGTAGTGTGCAATAAACCATCTTGCCGAAGATGGTCTGGAAATGCGCTCAGCCCAAAATCTGTGACCTTAAGATTTCCTCCTTCATCCAGCAAAAGATTTTCCGGCTTCAGATCCCGGTGATAAACACCACGGCTATGACAAAAATCAATCGCCGAAATCAATTGCTGGAAATAATGCCTGGCGACATCTTCCCGCAACCGACCCTTCGCAATTTTAGCAAACAACTCGCCACCACGAACGAACTCCATGGCAAAATAAATCTTGGACTTACTCGCCATGACCTCGTGAAGCTCAACGATATTGGGGTGTTTCATCATCTTCATAACAGAGATTTCACGCTTGACTTGCTCCATCATCCCTACACGAATCACCTTCTCCTTACCTACAACTTTCATGGCCACGCTCTTGCCCGTCCGCAAATTTCTCGCGTGATACACTTTTGCAAACGTACCGTGGCCCAAAAGTCGGCCTAATTCATACTTACCATGCAGCACAGCACTTTTCTCGTCCGATCCCATCGTCATATCAAAAAGAAACAAACTTCGCACGATTTCAAGAATAGAAATAGGAAAAAAACTGGAAATTTTTTTGGTGGGTTAGGGTTACAGAGGTTCACCCGTCTTCGACGTGTTTCCGGTGGCAATTCCGGCCGCCACTGGGCGGTCTCTGAGCCCTCCAGCCACTAGAAAGCGGAGAAACTCTCATCTCTCTGCATTCCCAAATTGGGCCAACACCAAAAACGGAAAAAGGAGATGAAACTGAAAAAACCCCAAAAGAACTAACCGACGGCACAAACAGCAATTCCCAGTGGGATGTTCTCCTCCTCTCGATAAGCGACTCCTTTATAGCCAATATCAGGGGTAAATTTGTCAATTTGGCAGTACCCGATTTTCAAGAAGATCGACGGCTTAGATTTTTTAACAGTTGTACCCAGTGAAGATCTGGCGTCGGATGTAACTGCATACTTGGACTGTGTGAATGATTGTTCGTGGAAAGTGGAAACGTGCGCGGCACGTGCGTGTAGGGTTTATAATTATATATATTGTTGTTTAATTACCTTTATTACCCTCGGAGGGGGTATGCTTATCTGCGTTTATCGTTTCTATATTTTAGAAAGTGATATTTTTATCTTCAATTTTTTTTTTGACGATATTTTTATCTTCAATTCTTTTCATTTTAACGCTCTATTCCCTTTTCTAAAGTGGACTATAACATCCCCATATTTTTTTTTTGGGAACATTATAACATCCTACCAGTTTAGTTAGAATAACAAGTAATAATAAATAAGAAGAAAATAAAAATAAATAAAACACACTTATCAATACTAAATAAACATGTTTATCAATATTAGATTTATTTATTTATTTTTCTTTGAAATTACAATTATAAATCATAGTAGTAGTACAAAACAACATATATACATCTGTTTTTAAAATGCAACGCAAAGTAAATCAACAAATACAAACCTTATACAGAGAAATACACACAAAAAGTAAATTATAGAAAACAACTCATATAGGAGAATCAAACATGAGACCTCTAATCTCAATACTTCAACTTAGCTCCTAACAAACGAGCTAGACCTCATTTACATATCTTTTATTTGATTATTTAACACAATTAAATTATTCGATTTTAGTTTTATAAGAACAACCAACTCATGTTATTAATGTGTTTTCATTCATTTTTTTATTTTATTAATTTTTAATTAGCAGTTTAAAAGATAGACAATACAAGATAGGTGCAAATTGAGGGTTAAGATGAAAAATGCAGCAACATGAGAAGCTAGGGGTAAGTAGCGCCAATTAGCCATTTAGAAATATTGGGAATCTTTATTTTTTACCTTCCTATCACTAAAAAAGATGACTTGTTTGACTCAAGTTGTAGTTTCGGGAAATTTGAAATTACATCATTTTACCAATTTAATGCTGAATTTGACATTCAGTCAATTTCTACCGCGAATTTCATTAGACTTGCCGAGTATATAGTTCAACTATTTATTCAAATTCCAAATGAAAATCCAACCCCTTCCCACAAAAAATTAAAAAAAAAAAAATTCCAAGTATTGAGCTCCTTAAGGCCACCAACCATAGCGTAGATGGGAGCCGTATATTCCTGACCAGCACCAATAGTCGATGTAGATTTTTTCACATGTCATTTATTACTAGATTAGATAAGGATGGTAGTCATATGAGAAGAAATATTAATTAATTGACATCGTACTATATTATCTATTTAGACCACTAGCTATGGTTCGCTGAAAGTAAGTTCGGCTAACAAACATGAGTATTGAGTATTTGTCTATAAAAATATGAAAAATTCTAGGATTACATATAAAGAGGACATTATTAAGTTATATTTTTATGTAGTATATTTGTATTAGATAATAAAAAAATAGTTATATAATCATCACTCAATAAATATGTGTCACATGATAATGTCTACTTTTTATGTCCCCTAAAATTGCTCATAAAAATATACCCAAAGACCTCTAATGTCAATCTCGACTTTGTGATACTCAAATCTTGATTCTTTAGTTGTCACAAAAGTGAAATTAAAAGGCTTTAAAAAATAAAAATAGAAAAAGTGAACTTAAAAAGATTTTTTTGGAAGAGAATTAGTTTTAATCAACTTGATACTCTCCATGTTGTCAATACATATATTAAATGCGGAGTACTAAGCATTTAGAAATCCTCAAATAATAGAAAAATCTATTGCCACCATAGTAAAAAATCTAACTTTTTACTGGGATTACTCGGGATCGAATTGCCACCATCCCCCTTTGTAACAAAAAAAAAAAAAATTGTATCTTATTTTGCTTCCGGGAGAAAAAAAAAAAAAGCATTCAATTTATGATCTCTTTTTCATTTTCAAATTATCTATTGGATGATATCACCAACTCACTCCACTAATCTTTTCCATCCACCTTTTATTTCACCTTTTCATTTTTATTTTTTTTTAAACCGCCAACATTTTTTTGTCTTATTTTCAAAATAAAAATTAACAAACTAAAAGTGATAGTTCAAGTGGCTAAGACTTAAGGGCATTTCTTATAGGGACATGATCTTTGGTTCGTGTCTATACTAATGCACATCCTCAAAATTCTCTCAATTGTATAATAAGAAAATAAAAATTAGTGATTTATTTTCATTTACAAATATATTTGAATAATGATATTTATCTAGATTAAATATCATACTACAGTCTAGTTGGTATCTCTTTATTAGTAATTGAATAAACGAGGACCCTATGTATTTATGTATATTAACTCATCTTCCAATATAGTGATACTAACTAGACTGAAAACTAATCTCCAATTCAAATAAATAATATTACTCTACATATTTCGCAAAATTCAAGCGTGCCAAAGAATTTCCACCACTCATTGAGTTTCTATTCTTATATAGAACTAATCTCCAGTCTAAATAAATAATATTACTCTACATATTTCGCAAAATTCACGCTTGCCAAAGAATTTCCAACCACTAATTTAGCTTCTCTTCTTAAATAGAACTACAAAACTAACATGAACTAGTATTCTACTCCTTTCCAGTTGCAATAAATTGATGTTTCATCATTGAACACCGTAAGAGTTTTTTTTTTTTTTTTTAATTGAGATTTAGCATTAGGTCCCACCACTTTCACTTGATCAATTGATTGCAATCAAGATCTTTATTATGCATTGATATATAATAATAATAATAATAATATATTTTTTACAGGAACGCAACTCACACACAAAGTACAGAAATACTATACGTCATCTAATAAAACTATAGTAATTTTGCTAGATACAGAATGTTATATATGTCACACACTCACATGTTATGTAAGAAATGTAAAATCTGAGACTAGAGTATGGAAAAGAGAGCACTGTTGTTTCAAAAGGTGAAGTTGTCTACTCGTAATTTCATGTTATTACCTAATTTACAGCAATTTTTCCAAAAGGACTGAAAATCACTCGTAATTTTTCCAACACTAAAAGAGTATCTTTTGATCAAATATAAGACAATTTCAGGTGATAATGTCAAGCTCTAATCAATTCTTTTTGCTAAAAAGTCATGGTTGAAAGATCAACTGTCCAAAGCAAGGTGGTGATTGATTTTACATTCCACACTCCATTTTCATCAGAGTTACATTCCCAAAAAAAAAAAAAAACCAATTAATGTATGGGAGAAGTGGGGAAGTCCTTCTTTTTTTTTTCTCTATTTAAAAAAATATATAATAAATTAAAAAAATATATTTTGTAAAAAATTAAATATCAATTGTATGATAAAAAAAGTAATAACAAAATAATTTGTAAAAAAATTTTAAAAAATAAACAAAATCCTCTAATATTATAATAACTAGATTTTCCCATATATATTATTTGATAATAGCTTTTTTCCTCCTATCCTTTTAACTTTTTTTCCCTTAACATTTTTCCCCTAACATTAATATCGCTCTAAGCCGTGGATCAAATGATTATCATATTTTTACTTATTATTATCAGTTGATTAAACTTGACCGGGAGCAAATTAGTAAATAGGTTATGATGATAAGCACAGACTTGGCAACTAATTGGGTGTCAAAGTAAATCCCACACGTGAGAAATAAAGGGGGGAAAGAAGAGATAAGTGTTCGCCAATCGCCATCTCACCCAAAACAACCATACTATCAGAAGTTGCCAAGAAATTATTACGTTACATAGAGTTAATTAATTAATAAAATAAACTAAAAACGGGTGGCTCCGGTGGACTCTATGGGAAAGAAGAAGGAAACCAGTGTCAGTCAAAGCAAAGGTGCATTCCATATGGCGGGCGGAATAAAACAAATTTTGCTATTTTCCATTTCAAAAGAAGAAGGGCCAAAAAAAAAAAACCAACTCCAATTAGAAAAAAGGAAAAAGAAAAAAAACCAATTCCAATTCCATCTAACCGATTAGTACCATAAGATGTTAATTACTAACTTGGATGCTGATTTCGCGTACTCGATAACTACTACCAACTATGGATTAAATTACTTTGCCAAAATAAATGATAGAGTGATAAAGAGGTGGAGTGGACCATTTGATCACGGTTGATTCAAGAAAATTTATCTTTGTAGAAAAATTTTAAGAAATGTTCTACAAAGAAAAAAGTGATTTGATCATGTTATACTCTATGTATTGTGTGATTCGGGAAAAAATAGTTTAGGGTAATTAAGATGTTGAGATTACCTTATTTTATAAAAGTTTATTTTAATACAAATAAATAAATGACTCTTAACTTAGGAGTAATTTGATGTATTGAAAAATACTATTATATCATGTGTATTTTTTGTCAAATTTTTTATTCAAATATCACAACTCGAGAACAATTATTTATCTTTCACGTTTTGGTGAAATTAGCGGTTAGTTGTATAAGGTGCTAATAATAATTGACATTCATGGAAAAGCCACCGTATATCACCGTTAGTTCATTCATATGAATAATAATTACGTGTACATGTAATGATTGTGCATTAATTAGAGAATAAATTGGAGACGTGTTCAAGTAGGTTGCTTCTGGTTGAGGTTTGTTTGTTTTGCGGTGTTGGTCTAATTGTCTCTGCCTTTCAACTGTTCCCTATTAAGGGCAACATGATGGACAATTTGTTTGTTCTTCTTTTAATTTAGTATTAATTCTTTTTGGTAAGCAACCCAACAATAGAAATGAAGGCCACCGCTTATTGAGCAGGGGAGAGAATCTTGTATTAGTATGGGATATAAATAAACTTGAACAAGCATAAGATTAGAAGCAGTCCAAGTTTGAGAGGCTAGCGTCTAAATATCTTTAGATATTCCGTTCAACAATTTTTAGAGTTTGTTTTGGAAACAGCTAAAAAATTAGACTCTTTAGGATAGGACTCTAATTCTGTACACTTAATCATAGCCATACTTCATCAGTAATAATAATGTAAGTTTTGAAAAGACTTATATCATTCGCGATATGTGACTTGATTAGATGCAGCAATTTGTATTTACTAATTATTATAATCATATCAATTATAATCAATTACCTATAAAGTGTAATAACTACTATACTTTCTTCACATTAAAAAAAAAAAAAAAATACCGAGTGTTCTTCTTTTCTATTGTCTAGTCTAGCAACAATTCTTGTTGCAGGCACCCATCAAGCGAGGCCAAAGGTGGCCGTCAATTTGTTGCTGGTGTCATGTTTAGTTTTTATGCTCATGTTATCACGAAACTGCAATCCAAACAAGTTGCAAGAAGTTGGACCACACCTTAAACTACAAATTTTGTACCACCCAAATCATGACCCGAACCTCTGAATTTGACCGAGTATAAGACACTAGACAAACAGTACGTCATAATATCAGAACTACTGATGTGATTTATAAGAGTGATGATGTACTCACAACATCAACTGTCATTATTTTAAATAACTGCCTGATATCGTAACAACACAAGACATTTGTAACAAACCTCATCAAAATTATCATTTTTTTAAATAAAATTTGACGTTCAAGTTTTGAACTTCAATTTCTCAACTTTATAAAACATAATCTTGATTATGTACTCCATTTTATTTTATTACATACTTTTTTCTATAATTATGGATATACAAGGGTTGAGTTCATTGTACTCATTTTATTTATTAACTAGATATAACTTGCAGCATGGAAAAACATGTCAAACATTGCTTCCTCTCAACAAGACCCAAAAACATCGCTTAGAAACGAAAATTCAACAATAGCGTGCTTTAAATAGAGCATACTTTTCATTCGGAGTGTAGTACAAAATTTTGATTTGTTATGTGATTTTTTACAAAATTGGCAATACTTGAAAAAGATACAATTTCGATTTGCTATTATATGCTTTCTTACAACATTGGCAAACGTGAAAACAAAATCAACATGCAAGATGAATATCGACCACATAATAAATTGATTATTA
>CAVNYN010226813.1:0-50568 GCA_963692815.1 Nyctanthes arbor-tristis
TCAATCAAAGCGGTTATTTAAGTGGGGATTCTTTATATATATGAGAGGACTTTATTTCATATGAATAATGAGGGTTTTAGGGGGTTTTGCTTAGGGTTTTATGGCCTAATCTAATTTTGGACGAATTTTCCTTAATTATTTTGGATGTAGAAAAATACTTGAAGAAGACTTGAGTGAATTTCCCTTGTAATTAGCCTTTTTATACTTGTTTAAGTTTAAATGTTTTTAATTGTCATTTGAAATCCACTATTTGCAAAACTAACAAGTGTCTTGACACTTGGCACCACCATTAATTGTAAAACTAACATATGCCTTAAAACTTGGCACAAGTGGCAATTTCTTTATTTACAAATATGACAAGTGTCTCAACACTTGTCCAAAACTAGCATTTTTAATTGTAAAAATATCATGGGTCTTAAAAACTTAACAAAAATGATAAGTTTGTTATCTACAAGTATTACCAAACTTTGGCCCAACTAGTATTTTTAATTAGACAAACATTGTTAAAATTTTCAGGATGTTACAGGTATAGTAGGAAGATTGTAGATGCAATTTACTTTTTTTAATAACAACGTTGATAAGAGCATCTACAATGGAGTTGTTAAATTTAGCTTGCCACATAAGCAAAATATTGGACTTTAAGCGATTGTTAAATGACATTTAGACATTTTAAACTTAACTATCAATTATTGATACATTAGATATGCTAAAGTGAAGTGTTAAATTTAATTATAAATAAAAGTTATTGGTTAATTTTTATATTTTATTTCTCCAAAATTTAATAGTCAACAATAATTACAAGAAGTTAATGAAAGAATGCCACATTTGATTGTTAAAATAGTTATTAGCTTTAAAAACAAAATTAATTTAGTGCTAAAAAAAATATTTTAACAATTTTGTTAACACCTCCATTGTAGCAATATTTTTAGTTGTTAACTAACACATGCCACTAAATTTTGATTTAACACCTCTATTGTATCTATATTTTTAGTTGTTAACTAACACATGCCACTAAATTTTGATTTAATACCTCCATTGTAGATGCTCCTAACTAAAGGTATATAGGAAGAGGATTGTGTGTTAAATTTATTTTGAGTGGTTATATCTACACCACCATGTTTTTACTAATCACGCCACATTCTATATACACCACCATTAAAGTACATTTTGATAAATTAACTACATTTCATTTACCAATATAACCTTAAATTATAAAATAAAATTGAAACAAAAATAAATATAAATAAATAAATTGTACACCACATTCCTTTTGGCCATTGTTTACAATTCCCCCCGACCTCTCTATGCAGCTTCGTCAATAATAGCTCCAACAAATCCAACAATGTTGGCTTGCAAGAAAAACGTTCCATCAATTTATCCATTTTTCAACATCGACCCTCAAATATCAATTCCTTTTTTGCTTAAAAAAAAAAAAAATCTCATATGGATATGATAAGAAAGCCCGGAATTGGAGATGAACTCTTTTATGCAACTAACTCTTTTCTCTCTCTTTTTTCTTTCTCTCTTTCTTTATTTTATTTTATTTTTTTCCATTTTTCTCGGACGAGAATCACGGTGAGAAGCTCTCTTTAAAAGTTCAAGCTATAAGGGACTGTCCAAAGTCATATTAGAAGCCTTAAAGTTTGATTTTAGAAATTAAATATTGATTGGGGTTCATGGTTAGTAAATGTAAATTAGGGTTCTTCATGGTGACTGAAGTAAATATATATATATATATATAGATTAGTATGTATGGTTAGTAAATAGAAATTAGGGTTCTTTATCGTGATTGATGTAAAAATATATATATATATATATAGATTAATTTTTTTTATTTTGTTGTGTACCTAAAAATATAGATATATAAGTGGTTAATTAAGTTTTAAAAAGTGGTTATTCAATGCATTTAATCAATGACTTTTTTAGTCAACACGGGGAAAAACTAAAAATCGTGGTGTGATTAGTAAAAGTGATGGTGTAAATAGAATCACTCAATTATTTTTCTGAGTACATTAATACTTTTCTAAGGTCCGTTTGCTATCTATTATAAATCAATTCGTTTATAATACACTTTGAGTTTTAAATTTTTGGGACACTTGTTATCTTCTCCCATTGACACATCGCACACACATAACATCAAATAATGATTTTTCACTTTTCAATAAATTTTAACTAATCAAATTAAAATAAGTGTCCTATCAAATTCAAATTTCAAAATATATATTATAAATCAATCCTACTAAAAAATATACTAATCTGACTAATGTATGTGAAATGGGAATCTCAGGAAAAATTGAAATCAATAAACGGTTGCCAAATGGACCTAATAAATCAATTGTCCAACTACTACAAACAAAAATCAACAGGGACGTGCCAAGCGGATGGCTTCAGAGCCAGTGAGCTTGACTCCGGCGATTCTCGACCTCGAAGAAGCCAGATGTCGGCCCTCCGCCCAAGGCTCCGAAGGAAACAAAGTCTCTCGTGTGCCGCGGTGGACAAGAGAGGAAATCCTTGTGCTCATACATGGCAAAAGGATGGCCGAGAACCGGGTCCCTGGAGGCCGTGCATCCGGTGTAACCGGGTCGGATTGTATCGAGCCGAAATGGGCCACTGTGTCGTCCTACTGCATAAGGCATGGAGTGAGCCGGGGTCCGGTTCAGTGTCGGAAGAGATGGAGCAATTTATTGGGAGACTTTAAGAAGATAAAGGAGTGGGAGACAAAGGTAAGGGACGGGAGAGAATCTTTCTGGCTGATGAAGAATGATTTGAGAAGGGTAGAAAAGTTGCCGGGGGTTTTCGATAGAGAGGTTTATGCCATACTTAACGACGGCGGTGGTGGTGGAAGCGAAGAGGAGCTCGATGGTGGGTTGACTTTGGCACCGGTACCCGTGGGGGCGGAAGAGGGTGGCGCCAAGGAAGTCGAGGCTGAGGCTTTGTTTGACAGTGGGCGGCGCGCAACCGTGGATGATGGGTTCTCTGATTTTGAGCAGTCGGGTCAGGAGGACCCCGGTGGGAGTTCTACTCAGGGTGAGGAGACTCCAGTGAATGTTAAACCCGCACCAACTCCCATTTCGGGTAATTGGATGGATATCAACAGATTTTTTCTATTTGTTTTCTGCATGTATGCATGTCTAGTAAAATTTTGGGAAAGACTACCTTAACATTGGAATTGATATAGAACGTGATGAATATTTCTTTCTATTCGTACATCACATCATCATCATTCTCGTATATCTGTTGTTCTGTGTGATTATTTGCCTATTTGGCCTGCAGATTTAAGGTGGTAATCCCAGCTTTTACCCCCAAGCTGAAAAGACATGGAAATTGCTGAAAATGAGAGATTACCTGTTAAATGTTGATTTGCTGATACTTTTTACGTGTGTATGCGCTTAAGTAGAAGCTGATGGTGAATTGCTCAATTTTGGCTCTTACTGCTTCTGGAGTATTGATATGATGAGTAGAGAACTAAACATTTGAAAGCGTTCACTTGATGTTAAATGGAATTTTAAATATGCAATCTGGTGATTTTCTTACATTTTGATAGATTTCCTGATACGCAGCAATAGTTTGATTTTATTGTCTACAGTTGCAGACTTCTACCAGCCATGTTACAAGCCGAGGAGCTCATCGTGAAGGTTACTTTCCAGCTTACTCGTATAAATCACCTTGGTTAAATAGACTGACATTATGTGATAATGTGATTTCTTTTTTTTGCAATTTTCTTTGACTTTTGAGTTAATTTTGGTTTAGTTCTTATATAGAAAATAGCATTCCTGTTTTCCTGAGTAAATCTGACCATTGCAGTGGGAAAGTTGAATTGATCTAAGCCATGTATATTAGTTCACTTGCTACACTGGATGCTCTATTTCTTGCTGGAATTCTCTGATCTTTTTGAATGCTATTACGATCTCCTAGGACCAGTGACATGCCAACATATGAATGAGTGTAGATTATGTTACTAGAACAACTAAGAAATCCTTATCCACCCTCAATAATTTTGCGGTCTGTGTTTTCTGTAGATTAAGAATTTCCCATAAACAATTTTTGGGTCATCATTTCTGGTGAATATCTGCATAGTTTTATTCAGTTTTGGGCTGATTGCTTCTGCCCTTTTATGAAGATCGGATGGTCTAAATATATGGACTGTTGTGCGTCATATGGAACTGCCAACTTTCAAATGTTTGAATTACCGGAAGAACTTTAACTAGTCCCTCTCAAGACCTGTGATTACACTCAAGGACGGAGCTAGGATTTAGGTTCAATGCGGTAAAAAATTTTTCTTTATGGTTTTCCTTCCATGAAACGTAGATGGAATCATGGAGAGCAAAGCATAAAAAATTGGACAAAAACAAAGCCAATGCTCCCTACAGAAAGCACCCCAAACACCACCAATCTCCCAAACGTTTGCTCCGTCAGTCTCGGGGAAAAAATGCCCAACTTTCCACAGAGTCCTTTTCTAAATCCTCAATAAAAGAACTCATGGATCTTTTTAGGGTAAAAAACTCTCAGCAACTCATCTAGTCAGAACTGTGGAGATGAAAGAAATACTTCCTCTTCTTTGCCCAGACGAGGAATATTTCAATGGAACTCATTGAAATTAAAAAAAATGGAATTCATATAATAAGGAGACAATCACAGTTCCGAAAAATTTGTTCCATTCAAGGGGACCAACATTTATACTAGAAAGTCTTTGATAGGGCACAAGAACCAATTGCCAAGTGATAACAAGAATGTATAAAGATAGCCAAATTCTCAAGCAAAAAAAAAAAAAAGGGGGAAAAGAAAGAAGCATGCCTGGATGAAAATAAAAAGAAAACCCATTAAAAATAGATTGGTTCCCAATGTGTAAACCAGTAGAACAGCAGATTCCACAAGCCCGAATTGGATCTCGTATTCCATTAACGTAAAGCAGAAATCAATCCCGGCAAGATGGACGACAAGATCATGAATGTTAACTCCAATAGTTATGACAGCCAATAAGCGGAAGAACACTCCTCAGTGGCCAGAAGATCTATGGAGTTTTTTTTTCCAGACGATTGAATACTGATTTTAGAATCCCATTGAGAATTCTGAAGTGTACTATGTAAGAGTCCCACATCGATTTGTCACCTTTGGGAACTCTAAAGTGTTCTCTATAAAGTGAGCCTGGACCAATTGTCGTTTAATGGGATCTGTAAACTTGGGCTAACTGGATGTTTTGGGTCTGAAAATTTTGTAGTGTAAAAATATCTTTGAATTTTGGACTTCTTGGATTTAAGTTTTAGTGCGGTCCAATTTAGATGTCTTCGGGCTGCAACATAGGCTCTGTCCCTGTCTCCCTGATTACAGTGAAAAATATAGAATAATAAATTATTGGAGTTCAACAACTTAGTAGATCGCAAGTGTTTGTTTAACAGTATGAACTTCTTCTAGGTTTTATCTGATTCATGCCTAGAACCCAAATTTGGAGAGCATACTATTTCTTCTTCTTGTTCTTTGGGAAATTAATTTGTCAATCCATACGGCTTTTAATACATATAAGCATATTTGGAATCTACCGATGCTCCTCTAGATCGAAGCATCCATTTTTAGTCCCATTGGGCTTTGGAAACTGTCATGCTACATCAGATGATTGACAGAAAGTTCTAATCAGTATGCACAAAGGCTTAGAGTCATTTGGTTACAGGTTATCATTTGGTGGAATATCTCCTCGCCGTACTTAGCTTAACCAATTGATTCCAAGGAAATAGTAACTTGTAGTGCCCCTTTCTGAAGTAGTAGAATCTCACTTGTATCATCATTGGGAGTTCTATTTATAATGTAACTCCATATTTGAAACTGGTAGCAGGTGGTTATCATAACTTCTCAACATTTGCATCCTGGCATATTAAAAAGTCTCATAAAACAAAAAAAGAGTATATGGAGAACATTAAGTAGATTTACTCATTCCACGCCTTTGTGTGCTTCTTGTTAAGTTTTAGCTCTCACCACCCCAGAAAATAGACAGAAGACTGTAAGTGAATGAATACATATAGCAGAGAATTAGGCCAATAAGATGAACATGTTTCTACCTGCAATAATGTCGAAGGGAATAATAATGTTTGTGGCTGTCTGCTGAATATGATTTTGGTTGCAGGTGAGAAAGAAAATGTATCAGAAGCTGAGATTCGAGACACGTGGGAAGGCCGGAAAAGAAAGCGCACTACAACTAATAAAGAAAAGGAAACTACAGATCTTCAGCGTCAGATGCTTGAAGCCGTTGAAAGAAATGGCAAGCTGTTGAGCTCTCAGTTTGAAGCTCAAAAAAGCCATCTTCAGTTGGATAAAGAACAGCAGAGAGACCAGGTGAATGGCTTAATCACAGTCCTGAACAAGCTTGCAGATGCTTTGGGAAGAATAGCTGACAAACTCTAGTGGTAAGGTTCCAGGATAGGTGGATACAGCAAATTTTCTTCAACTCACTGAATGATATCACTTTTTAAGAATTGCTAGTTAGTATTCTCCAAATTAAAAAAAAAAAAAAAAAAAAGAAGAGGTTCTATACATGTTAGGTTTATACAAGACTTCAATAAACAGTGACATCGATAAGTTAGGTGCTTTTGTTGCCATGATTGTACATATTGATGATTCACTGTAACTATTCTCAATGTTGCTTCTACACACACTACTAATTTGAGAACAGATTGTTGAGGTTCTAGTTAAGAGAGGCTAGGTGCTGCATCACTTTTATTGGCGATGATCATACTCGCTTGCCCATATTCTTTGATGTCTAAGGTATGCATTAATTTTACGAGTATGTATGGTATGTCAACAGAATTATCTTGGATCCCCAAGTAATTGAATGGTCTCCTTCTTCTTGTTGCAAAAACATCTTGAGAGATATTTTAGGTCCCTTTGATCATAGAATATGGTTTATATTGGTTGTCTAGTCGCGTACTTTCAATTTATTATGTTGTTCATCGCTTTATTTACTAATGTGTATCTGCATGATACTAATGGTGCCTGAAATTGTTTGTATACTATTATTTCAAAACTTGTGTCTCCGTTGCATGTGGTTATGCTAGATTGATGTGGGGTCTGTTTTCCTGTTAACCTGATGGCCTTTTGAAATATCGTATGGAAATTGTGCACAGCCCAATTGAGCAGCAGACTCTACTGTAAGATGGCAAGATGGTGGTTCTGCATTATGTGCAATCCCCGGTATTCTTTTGCTCTGTTTCTGGATCATTTTTGCTTCAAGTTTGGCTATTTTTAGCTTGCATCACTTCATAGTTCATGTGAATTCCTAGGCATTACTTGACTTATGAATCCATTATTGATACTGTCTTTGCCCACTGGTTAGTAAACTGAAGGACTGTTTGGTTGGCCTGGTTAGCGGTCTCAGTAAATAAGTTCCTTTGTGCATTTTATTCTTGAATGGTTTATTCTTTACTAGATTGCATAAACTTCAAAGAGAGAACTTGTAAGTTTTTGTTGGCCGTAGATTCTCTGGTTCTTGCCGATTTAAGCATGATTCTTTTTCTGAGAAGAGATGAAGATGGTGAGCCACAAAGTATGCTGGCAAGTGGCAACTGTGCAAGCGCCTCCACTGGTGTGTTAGTTTCCTCCTATCTCTTCCATCACTGACGTATCCTCTTTCTCTCAAGTGGAATGTTTACATCTCAGCTTTTAGAATGGGACGAATATGTCATTTGATATTCATATATTTTTGCCAAATGATGCAAACCTTAGAAAGGGTTTCTAAGAGTGGGTGATGAATGTTAAACGCTTGAGATTCAACTGCCCGTGCCCACGCCGACGCCCGTACCCGCCCCCAGCATCCACTTGAGATGTGAAATTATGGTTCTAACTAATTTATGCCCAAATTGCATGGTTTGGGTGCACTAAAGGTGAGAAAAGTTTCACAAATGGTGTCCCCATCTCTCCCACTTTTCCCTTCTTTCTTTGTTCACTTTCCCTTTTTCATCCCTTTTCTGTCTCATTTAATATTTCTTTATTATTTAGCCAGTGAAGCTTTTCTTCTGTCTACTTACTTTCAGGCTTATTATTCTTCTTATTATTGTTAAATGTATCTGCACATGCATCTTCCTTGTTCCATCTTCACAGTCTTGAGGGTCATCATTTTTGTCTAATAAAAACAGATATTCCCACTTCCACAGGCAACTCAGCTCAACTGTACTAGATTACATCAATCTGCTTTTTTCGGATCAATCGGTCGACATGGGATTAATAGAAAATCATGGAAAGTTTGATCAACAAATCTTATAGCTTGTTTGGCAATCTTTATTTTTTCTATTTATAAGCTCACTTACCATTGATTTGATAACTATTCAACAATTACCAAATATTTTAAATTTTAATTAAATCTCAACTATTTATTTTCACTCTTTATAAATTCTCTTTATAAATTCATTTTATAAACTTAACGAAATGGGCCCTTAGTTGGAATGGAGTTAATGTTCAAGTGTGGTTGAATTGAAATGGCAAGTGGTCAAAAAGCAGACAAGGCTAGGCCATACTTGATGTCTTAAAAGTTACCCGCTTCCCTTCATATTGTAACTTTTTATATTTTTGTAACTTTCTATTGTGAAAAACGAATATTATTCCTTTGAACATATGCATTGCATTTTATTTAATTATTATTCACTTGCTATGCTGTAGTTGTTAGATACTTAAATTTTCAGACGAGATCGGCTTGGAACCATACCCAATTTTCTCTTCTAGTTTCCTTTCTCTTCTCTATCTTTTCCTTGTATTAAAAAAAATATATTACGTATTCACCTGACTGACAAATTGTATATGGTAATAATTGAGAATTTTCGTCCCTAACAAATGAGATTGACAATTTTACAAGATAGTAAAAATGAAGAGCTTTGAGATCACTTAGAGGTGAAATTTTGAAGAATAGTTAATGTTAAGTTATCGGGTTGAATTTTTTAATGGAAGAGTTTAGGAAGACAGAAAGGGGAGTTAGAAGATAAATTATTCAAAACTTGTATTAGAAATGATAGTTATTATTATTAATATTCTTTTAAAATGGTTGAAAATGAGTTGATTGGACGAAGACAATAGGTTGGAATGCGAATGTTGTTAGGGACCTTAAAACTATCAAAACTACAAGACATGTCTCCTTCTACATATCCAAACCTTAATTTGACCTAAAAATTGCGTGCTTACAATCATAACAGTACGAAATGGTGGACCTTTCAGTTTCATACAGATAAAAAATCCTTTGGAAGTATCATAAAGATACAAGAACTGGGAACAAAATAATCTTTCGTAAAAAATAGAAGAAAACAAATTTAAAGAATATGAAAAACATAAAAAGGAAAATGAAAAATGAAATGAAAAGGGTGGTCTACTGGGATGGATCCACTCTCTCTTCTCAATGTCCGTCTGTCTGTCCATTTTTTTTCAAAATTTTCTTTTGATAATTGTTTAAATAATGAATGAAGGAATAACTACGGAATGACTTGAGTGGTTCAAATTGTGATATAATATTTAGATATTCACTTTTAAGTGAGAGGCTCTGAGTTCAAACTATACTAACTCTTTTTCTAATATAATATTCCTCCCTTCCCTATATTCCTCTTATATATCAAAAAATGGGATGAGTCGAGATCGAAAACCCTTGGGACTTTTGAGGTGTGGACAGGTTTAAGCCTGAAATTTATCGGTAAAGAATCTGTGCCTGTAAATACTTGGGGAAATTTTTTACAAATGAAATTAAAAAAGCAAACATCAAATAGACTCCAAAAAGCAGGAGAAAAAAAACGTTGTGTGACGCCTTGAATCTTCTTCTTCAACAAAAAACATTCATCAATTCCCAAGACTTTCCATTTGCACACAAACGCAGACAATCTCCCTATTCACACTCTCACTCTACTCTCACTCTTCTTCTTGGATTTGAGGTTTTCTCAAGCTTCTCTGTCTCTAGGGTTTTGTAAAAACAACTCTTTTTACCCCCGCTCTACTGTCCCGACAAATAACACTACGAATTGTAAAAAATCGAACACACATTATATTTTCACAAAAAGATTCAAACCCAGTTTTCAAGATTTCTTTCTTTTCTTTTTTTTTTTCTATGTTATTTAACCTTGGATTTGGAGGAATTGTTACTTTTTCTTTCTTTGTTTGTTTGGTTCAGAGAAAATTTGAGATCGGAGCAAAAAGTGGGAGAGTTTGCTTTTAAGTTAAACAGTTGAAGATTGATTTAGTTAACTTAGCAAAAGATCGGGCCTTTATCTATCAGTGAATGATTGATGTTAATTGAGAGTTGTCAACCCGAAGAAGAATTAGTTCTGCAACCATGCATTTCGATAAGCTCGACGACTCTCCTATGTTCCGTAAGCAGGTCAGTTATTTTCTTCCTTTTCTTTCCCAGTAATCCAGTACAAATGTGATAATGTAATTTAGATGTTTACCTTGATTTTCAAGTTACCATTTTTCTATGGGTCGTGCAGAACTGTATGATAGTTTCTTTTTACCGGAAAATGTTGATTTTTTATTAATTTTGAGGACTATGTAGTTGGAAATACATAAACTGTGTACTTTCAATTGTTCAGGTTTGTCTAATTAGCTTAAATGTGTAAAAAGCTAGCCACTATTTAGATTTCAGTTTTCGTCCTCTGTTAAGTTGCACATCAGAGGCCTCACTGGACGAATTCTTGAAACTGTAGTGACATTTTTAAATTAAGAAGATATTTTAGCTGAGTGTTCATCTTAATCTCTAGTGCCTAGACTGAAAGTTCTTTCGGTTAGAGCTTCTCAAATGTAGCAAGCAAGCCTAACAGTGCAATCATAAAATTTTATTCTTTTTCCTGGATTCCATTAGTTTAAGTGTCATTTAGTTTTTCACTTAGCAAATCATTGCTATCCTCAATAACTGTTTGTTGAGGAATGCATTTCATACCATCCATATGGAACGGATGCCAACTCAAGTTATTATTTTATTATCAATTTCATGTAGTACAAAGAGTTGTAATAAACTTGTGAAATACTCTTTGCTTATCTGCATGTTAAATTTTAGCAAATATTTGTGATGACTTAGAAGACAACTGAAACTGATACAAATTGCTGAAAACTGTGCAATCCTTTAACAACTGACGGGTTGTTCTGGAGAATCCCAGCTTACCTTATCCTCATTTTATAAAGCGGTCTATCTATGCTCTCTACATGAATGTCAGTCAAATTTATTTCTTGTAAATTTCTAATATGTGACCTTGCAATGACTTGGTTTTCCTTTACTGGCTAGTGGGTGCTTATTATCTGCTATTGAGTATTGGTTTTTATTGTGGTTTCTTGGATCTTTTTGGATAGATACAAAACTTGGAGGAAAGTTCTGAGTTCTTGAGGGAGAGATGTTTGAAGTTCTACAAAGGATGTCGAAAATACACGTGAGTACATTTGAAATTAATATAATCTTGTCTTTGATTGAAAAAGCGTGTGACGCTATCATATCTGAAATTATGACTTAAAAGATTAGAAATCTATTTAATTTACTTTATTTATGTAATGCTTGCAAATGGTTAATCACTTTCCTAACATTAATTTGAGGTTTTTCTTTAATTATTGTTTTTTTAAAGTTTCTTTGGATTGTTGTGTCACTGGTTTTACAGTGGAGCATGAAATCACTTGCAATTTAAATTGGAAAGACTTTTGGACTTTTGTTGCGAAAGTCCTTTGAGCACGTAATTCCTTCTTTAGAAATGTGCTACTATTGTAAAAATCTAAGCAAACTAATGCAAGTAGCTATGATTCTAGTTTCAACTTGTTTCGATGACTAGGCTCAGCTACAGTTTTGGACCGGTTTCATTGTTTGCCTTCGCCATTCTTATTCTGTTGTGATTTTTGGTTGTTGTTGACTTTCCACTATCTTGCTATTCTAATTGCAGTGAAGGGCTTGGTGAGGGATATGATGGAGATATAGCTTTTGCTAGTTCTTTAGAAACATTTGGTGGAGGGCACAATGACCCCATTAGTGTAGCTTTTGGAGGTACGAGAACATGTTGGAGATTTGAATTGACGTATACGTGATCAACTGATTGTGTTTCAGTTAACTATGGAACTCAGTTTCTCCTATTATGGTTCTTTATTATTTACTTCTATTTGGATCATAATGCAGATATATCAGCAGCATTTAACATCCGTCCACACTAGTCCTTTGGATTAATTATCTTTTTACTTGTTTTGGGTCACATTTTATAAAATATTATGTTTTGCTTTCTACCACACTAGAAATCTTTTTTCTCCCCCTCAAATTAAACCGCTGGCCTAGCCATAATATCTCAGCATCAATCCCTGCGGTGATTATAGCTAAATTGTAGTGCATGACTCTTGTTCTCCAAATATTTGACTTCTTTGTGTTCTTACTTATTTTCTTCCTTCCCTTATTCTTTTAAATTTACATTTTCTTGATGTGATTTTTGTGGCAGCATTGCATATAATTATATATATTGCCTTATCAGTTATTTTATTTGTTTTTTTGTAAGTCATTTTTAGAAACTGCTGGTGGCCAATAGGTAAAATATTTACTGCTTCACATTTCTCGAGTTTTAAAAATAATCTGTCTTCTATCTTTCCCTTTTTGTTGTTTTTCATGATAAACTTCTACTTGCTAATCTTAGTTCTAGATTGGTATATGAGCTTCCATCTGTGTTTTGTTATGAGTGATGTCATAATGGAAGATAATGATACTTGTAGGTCCTGTTATGACAAAATTTACAATTGCACTGAGGGAAATCGGGACATATAAAGAAGTTCTTCGATCACAGGTGAGCATTTTATTTTCCTTCAGAATATAACTTTACCAAGGGGAGTTTCGGGATGTTAAAATGAAATTTCAAAACATTTTAAATCTTTTTGTGAAATTTGAGTAATCTGGATCAGAGTAACCTAAATACTGCAACTTGGTTTATTGAATTTTGAGTTAGTCGTTGTTAGATTCACAGTTTCTTCTTACCCTTCGCTTTGCTTATCCATGGCATGGATGTATCTGTTTTTTAAGTGACATGTCTTCTTGTTTGTCTTTGTCTTCTATTCTCTAGCAAACAAGTAACAGCCATATGTATAAGAATTTTTTAACATTGTTTTTCATTCACTTTTGGTTGCCAACAAATTTTTTACATTACTCTGTCCTGGTAAGGAAGAAAGAAATTTGTACAAACCCATCTTGAGATCTGAAGTATTCTCTTCTCTGAACGTCAATGTTCACTTTCCAATAGACGTTATAAATGACTAGAGGAAAGGGGAAGATGTGCACATTGGACTCTTAAAGTTGTAACTTAGTGTGCATCTGTTTGATTGGCTGCTCTTCTTCGGTTAAGGTTGAGCACATGCTGAATGATCGATTGCTGCAGTTTGTCAACTTAGATTTGCAAGATGTAAAGGTATGTACATTTGAAAGAGCTCTCTACTTTTCATTGTGCTCCCATGCGTTTTAAACATGTAAATAAGATGGGAAAAAACAAGTTTATATGATGTGCATGTACTGTGTTCATCGTTTCCAAGGTCCTCCTTGTTTGCACTATTTATTTTTAGAGACAAGATACAAACAGATGAACAAGGTAGTTTCGACAAATTATTTAATGGAAGACAACTATGAGATATGGCTCTCGGAACACTTGAAACTATATTAGAGATACAAATCTTTACCATTCTAGATGTGTTTGGTTATCGATAGTAATGGTGTCTTTAAAGATGACAGAGATGACAAAATAAACTAAACTAATGGACTTTCCGTTCCCGTTGAAGTCTGCAGTTGTATTTATTTGGTTTAATGTAAAAAGATGTGATGAAGATTTCTACAGTAAAGGAGAAAGTCGTGATTTTGAAAGTAAAGATTTGTTCAGCTGCCCTTGATTTTATTGTTATATGAGAAAACTTGTTATTCAAAATTTTTGTGTTTAAGTTAGCTTGTTTATTATTTTTGGCATTTACTTCCCAGACTACATTCTAACTTCTATTCTTCTCTTTAACTAGATAGTCAGATTTTTATGGTGTTTCCTCAGTGTAGAAAGTTTTTCAGAGGAGAAGATCTAATATGCTAAAAATCCACCAAGTTCATTATTTGGAAAACCAGAGGGAGGGAGGGTATAATGCCATATTCTAAAGGTTTAGGATCAAAGTGAAAATACTTAAAAGGCTGACCATGTCTGCAGCTATCTTCCCCCTTTTTTATGGAAAAAAGAGAGAGAAAACAAAAACAAAACTAAATTGTTATGGTTGTTGGTGTGAGATGGTGACTCCTTTTTTATTTTATTATACTTGTATATTTAGGATATTTTCACACTTACTGATACAACACCAGTAATTCTTAATTTTACAAGTTATCTTTCACTAGTTTCACTGTTGAATTTCTTATGCAGGAAGCACGGAAACGGTTTGACAAGGCTACTCTTCTTTACGATCAGGTGATCTTTCATGACAGCATGTTAGTTTTTTTATTGCCCCCTTGCGCATGGTTCCTTCGGTTGTAGGAATATGTCTGTGGCAGTAAATTTTGGGGATTTATTTAAATTTTGTTCACAATTTGAAAAGTAGTTGTGTCCATAGCAAAATACTAGGTAATCAGTGGTTGCATCTGGATTACTCTGGAGTACCAGAACCATTTTGATTATCTTGTTATTCAAAGGTAGAAGAATAGTCATTGAACAGCTTTTCTTTATCAAGCAGGGTGGAATTTATGGGTTTATGTGTATTATTGTCATTCTAGGTGGAAGATCGGAAGAGGTTTGTAACTAGAAGACTAAATATGTATTTTAGTTCTAATCTATAAGTTATGGGTGCAGGCTCGTGAGAAGTTCTTGTCATTGAGGAAAGGAACAAAGAGTGATGTAGCATCAGTCCTCGAGGAGGTATGGTAGAAAACTTTGAGTGACAAAACTTCATTCCTCTGTGTAGCCCATATGCCTATTTGTTTTCTCGATCCATTTCAGGAGCTTCATCACGCTCGATCGAATTTTGAGCAGGCTCGCTTTAGCCTAGTGAGTGACATCATCCCTTTCTTTATTTAGATTCTACTGCTGTCTGCTAGTATTTCTTTCATCATTTATATTGTATTTTTATTTTGGATGTCAATTAACCAGGTAACTGCTCTCTCCAATGCTGAAGCAAAAAAAAGGTTTGAATTTTTGGAAGCAGTTAGTGAGACAATGGCAGCTCATCTCCGTTATTTCAAACAGGTAAACTTGAAGTGCTTGAACTTCTTACTTTTATTTTTGTTGCTTTCAAATCTCAAGCTTTTTAATTGTTTACTTACTTGTAGGGTTATGAGCTGTTGCATCAGATGGAACCGTATATTAATCAGGTTTGTTGTACATTTATTTGTGTACCATAAGAAGAGTATGACTTTCCCAATGTTATAAAACTCAGGACAATCCTTTTGCATTTCTTATTATGACAAGTGACAACAATGGTTGAATAGTTGACATATCTGTGTTTCAGGTCTCAACTTATGCAAAGCAGTCAAGAGAGCAATCCAACTATGAGCAGGCAGCTCTGAATGAGAGGATGCAAGAATACAAAAGACAGATTGATAGAGAAAGCAGATGGTCTTCAAATGGTTCTAATGGATCTCCAAATGGGGATGGTCAGACGTGTGCTCTTCCGATCTAGTTCACATAAGATGATAGAGGCTGTCATGCAATCTGCAGCAAAAGGAAAGGTTCAAAGATGATTAACGTTTATGATGAGTGACCTCCTCAGATTGTTGTTATTGTGTTATTTATCTAAGAGCTTGTTCTTTGTAGCTTTTAATCTACAAAAAAGTTGGTAACAGGTCAAACTTCAATACCAACCACATACTCTCTAAGAAAATTATTTTTCATTTTCCTAGAATCTTTCTCTACTTCTCCACTTTGCATTCTCCCAAAAAATACTTCTAATTTAAGCTAAAATGAACAAGCTCTAAGATTCTTAATTTTTATTTTTCCCCTTTTATTATACATTGAAGCCTGGAAATTCCTTCAGGTTCAAACAATTAGACAAGGATATCTTTCCAAACGTTCTTCAAATTTGAGAGGTGACTGGAAAAGAAGATTCTTTGTTCTTGATAGCAGAGGAATGTTGTATTACTATCGCAAACAAAGCAGCAAACCATCAGTGAGTACATACTCAAAGTATATCTTGAAATGTGTGCACATCTGAACATGTTTCTATATTTTTTTTTTCTATATTTACTCCATCCATAAGATAATTTCTTTGTGCTTTCTAGGGGTCTGGCAGTCAACTTTCTAGTCAAAGGAATAGTTCTGAGCTTGGCTCTGGGTTGCTTAGTCGTTGGCTGTCTTCTCATTATCATGGTGGTGTGCATGATGAAAAATCTGTTGCTCATCACACTGTGAACCTGTTGACGTCAACAATAAAAGTCAATGCTGACCAGTCTGATCTCAGGTTCTGCTTCCGGATTATATCACCGACAAAAAACTACACATTACAGGTAAAGTATCTGCTTTTGTTCGCTTATCTTCAAATTTTGTTATGTTCCTTAAGTGCAGTAATTTTTAAAACTGGTTGCCTGAAATACTCATTGGGCTGCCTCATGGTCATGCTTCTTAATTTGGATGGGTAAAATCTTCCACTGTGTTTGCCTGTTAGTGCAGGCGGAGAGTGCCTTAGATCAAATGGATTGGATCGAGAAGATTACTGGGGTAATAGCATCATTACTGAGTTCTCAGGCACCTGAAAGGGTAATATATCAGTTTCTTCTTGCCCCCTTAAATTTGAAAGTTGAATCCCAAATGCTCTACTGATAGAAACTTTGTTGTTTTCCAGTGTTTGCCTGGTAGTCCAATGGGCAGCGGTCATCATCTGTCTACCAGCGAAAGTAGTTCACTGGAAAGTTCTGACTTTGACCATGGAGCAGTTGAGGAATACATACCTGAGAGGCTTGCCTCTGCGCATGCAGAACGCCCTTTGAGAAGCTCACAACACCACAGATCTATTCCGAAAAGTGAAAAGCCAATTGACATATTGCAGAAAGTATGTGGTAACAACAAGTGTGCTGATTGTGGTGCTCCTGAACCGGATTGGGCATCCTTGAATCTAGGTGTTCTTGTTTGCATTGAATGCTCTGGGGTTCACCGCAATCTTGGTGTGCACATATCTAAGGTAAATATAATATGGTCTTTTCGCAAAGACCAGTGTCTTGTAAATGACTCAGGGGCTGGATTGTAGGCTTGACCTAAAGATCTTGCCTGCAACTGTCCTGAAACATCTGCTTTACACAAAGAAGTGCACTTTGGATTATTGAATTAAAGAAACATCCTTGACTATATCTGGAAATGTGGTTTTATAATATACCATTCTGTCCCAAGATCTATTTGCCATCAAAGTTTCCACTCTTTTATCATTTATTATAGATTGGGCGAGGCATGAAAATTATCTTCTTCTGGTTTATACTCAAAGTAGTATTTTCGAACCGGGCGTTAGTATGACATGTTTAATTTGGATTTTGTATGTCAAAAGTATGTACTACCTCCGTTCCAAAAAGATAGTCCACTATACTATTTTCGTCAATCCCAAAAAGATAGTCCACTTATCGTATTAAACATGTATTTAATGTTTCATTTTCATATGTGTCCCTAATTAATTATTGTTATTCAACTACCTGTACATTAAAAGTCTTTCAAACAATTAATGAGACGTAAGGGTATATGTGGAAAAATAAAGTAAAATTTAAAGTTTCAACTATATTAACTATTGTTTATTAATCCATGTGAAAATAACTACTGGACTATCTTTGTGGGACGGATGTAGTATTAATTAGTTTGTTGTCCTCTGCAGGTGAGGTCACTGACTCTTGATGTCAAAGTATGGGAACCATCTGTGATAAATCTGTTTCAGTCTCTGGGCAACACATTCTCAAATTCAGTTTGGGAGGAATTATTGCAGTCGAAGGGTGTATTTCAGGTTGATCTTGGTCCAACAGGGTAAATAGCTTGTTGATTATTGAACACATATCTTGGTTTTGTATGAACAATCATGATTTGTATTTTGAATATCATTTTGCAATGGAGTTGCTTGTAAATTATTTCTATCTTGAAGCTTGTACAGGCCTAATAAACAACAAATAATTTACTTCAGCAAGCCCAGCCCTAGTGATTCAATTTCAACGAAGGAGAAATTTATTCATGCAAAGGTATTTCTTTCCTTGCTCTTTCGGATCATGTCGAGGGAAATTTTCGCTCTCTGTTGAAAACGTTTCTTGTAAACTTGAGATAAATATCTTTTAAATCTGGTTTGTGAAGATATTCACTAACAATCATTGTGAATATGCATATTGGATGACACGGTTTTACAGGACTACTATTTTGCATACTTCACTTTCCTGTTTTATCACAATCTTTTAAGAAGAATTAAGTGGTTAATAAAAAGAATCATCCTTTGAACGGTTTTCTCAACTGATGAAATTCTTGAAGAAGCTATTTACACGTACAATTTCTCTTATAAATCTGTGTATTCAATAGTTCAGGTGAATCTTATCTGCGGTTCATCTTATTTTGATACCTTCTAGTGGGTGATTTTTCAAATTTGCTATCACAGAGCATGCATGTGTTCTTTTCGTTTTTGCAGTACGCAGAGAAAACTTTTGTTCGGAAATCCAAGGAGAATCGTTCAGTGGCACAACAGATGTGGGATGCTGTCCGCGCTAATGATAAGAAGGCTGTGTACAGGCTCATCGTTAACTCCGATGCGGATGTAAATAGTAAATACTGCCAAGGAACTTGTAACTCTTCTCTTACCCTTGCCAAACTCACACTGTATCATGAACGGACCGCGTTTGATGATTACTCTGGTTTCTTGGAGCCATCATCAAGCTCTACAGATATAGCAACTACAAGTGGAGACAGCGTTACCGAAGGCCTTCATGGATGCTCGTTGCTTCACCTTGCTTGTGAGACTGCAGACATTGGAATGATAGAGCTTCTTCTGCAATACGGTGCAGACATAAATGCTTCTGATTCAAGGGGTCACACACCTCTTCATTCATGTATCATCAAGGGCAAAGCTACGTTTGCCAAGCTTCTCCTCACAAGGTGAATACTCCATGATCATTGATTGCCATGCTATAATGTGTCCTGGATTATTATTATTATTATTATTATTATTATTATTATTACCAGACAACATTAATATAATTTCCTAATCCTGTCCCCAACCTAAATTCCCCTTTAAACACCAATATAAAAGGAAACACAATTAGAGTGGAAACACAGAAAGTTGGCCACTGAAACTGCCATACTACATTTATATGGGTTTATTCCAAGACCCAATGGTGTACAAAGAGGACCTAACAACATTTGACAATTCTACTGTCATGATATATGTTCTTTTTAGAACTTTGTTAGTTTATGCAGTTGATTTTCTTTATTTCTTTCAGGGGAGCTGATCCACGAGCTACAAATGACCAAGGTAAAACCGCTCTCCAGCATTCCATGGAATCAAATTTTGATGATAGTGAGGTTCTGGCTTTATTGTCAGACTCAAATGCATAGTAGATGAAAACAGCAGAGTGACTGGAGGAGGATAGTCTTGATCTCTGTTTGAGATGATGGGTGCAGTTTACTGTAATTACTTGTGGGTATTTTAAAGGTCCCTTTGAGTGAACTGAACTCTGGTGAAGAATCTCCATCATACCTATGCGACACGTCTGATGGCCACCTGGTTATTGAAATTCATACTCAAATTTGGCTTAGCTGTCTAGTGTGCTACCTAGTATCGCGTTCGGTATTGGAAGCTTTTATTTTGATGATGATTGTTGTAATATAATGTAGTAGTGGTTTATTTGTCACCCATTTTGTTCTCAGTGGAAGCATATATGGTATTGTGTTGGAACATAGCCTTGCTGGAACCCTACTTGTGTATACCCACTCTTTTTAAGTTGGTTTGAAGCAAATTAAGGAAAGATGTCTTCTTTAGTCCTTTTATGGCTACTTGTGTTGGCAGACCTTAAATCACACACCTACACGCTCTTTCGTCTTTCCTCTGCCCCACTTTTTGTGATTTGCTTCATATTGTACTCTCATTGTTGTAATTTTCAAGCTGTACTAAACACAAACTCGTTCACGTGTCTATTTTATTGGACTTATATTACTTAATTGAATCAGCATTATTTGAAAACGAAAGCCAGAAACTTTGGTTTGGTATTTGGGAAGGTTGTTTACCAAATATGGTCAAGAGAGGATCCACATATGGTTTTATACCATGGGATCAAAATGGGTAGCAGAGGATGTTTCATGCAGGTTGATTGTCTGCATAATGAAGATACTCGTGTTTTTAGAGCAGGGCACGGTTGTTTATGGATGCTACATCAGTTTTATAAAGATGGCTTACTTTTTATATATGCACGTAGATTAAGAAAAGTTCATCTCATAGAATTGAAAAATATTTTTCAATTATTATTTTATTTATTAATTATTATTTTATTTTAATAATTTTATTTTAGATATAGTAATGTACATTAAGTAGAGATTTATCTAAACTCTGTGAGATAGATGAAAAAAGAATATAAAATTATGAAAGTAGCGTTATATTAACTGTGTTAGAAAATTTTTGTATTTACGTAACACAGTAAACTTGTACTAAAAAAAGCTATTTATCTTTCATAATAGTAATAATAATCACATCATATCAAATCAAATATTCGAGCACAGATCAACGGTCCAGATTCTCTCTGCAGCCATTTTATGTTCCACTTTCGGCCACCACCAGCTAAAGTTATCTGCCACTTCATCTCTTTAGGCGCGGGAACACAATATTTTTAATCATTTCATTCTTGTAGACAAAAAAAACCCCAGAGAACAACCAAAAAAAAAAAAAAAGAAGGAAAAGAAAAAGTATTTTTGAAGAAAATTGAGGAAATCCTCTGTACTTTTTTTTGGTTCTATAAATATATGGATTATTGTTATATGACATGGATATAATTGGTTTAGATATACTCGACCAATTGATCAAACTATCATACTACTAAATGAACCATGAAGAATGTGAAAAGGCCCCCCCAAAAAAAAAAAGAGAGACAAAAAGACTGTAGTTTTATGGTATGGGGTGACGTACATTAATATACTTACATGAGTTGAGAGATAGTAGAAGTGTTAGAAAATTTTTAGACAAATAGCTAATGACTGAGTCTATTTACAAACTATTTCTATTTAAAAGTAGAAATAATTTTAATGAAAATAAATTGTGGAAATTATTTAGTATATGTAGGTCTCATTAATACGTGTGTATCACATAAAACAGAATTTTTTTACTTATATTATTATCCCATACTATAACCCAGATGGGTCCTAAACAATCTCCTTATTTGTTTTATTTTTTCAAGAAATGCTAAAGCAGAGGCAGAGTGTGGGTATCATCCCCTTTCACAGCGAGTCATATTATCTGTGTTCACATTTGGAGAAACAACATAGGGATGGGGCTTTAGTTCTTTAAAGTTCATTGGTTTTGTTTGTTTTTATTTGTATTTTGAGGAGTTCTCAGGATTTTCACTTTGGACTGGTGAGGTTCTAAAGCTTCCTTCTTTTACTAGAAAAATATAAGTATATTTCTCTAGTCTAAAAAATTCTTAGAGAGACAAATGGTGGAAACAAGAGGTGTGATATTCTCGTGGAAAGCTTGGAATATCTGATGAAATTATTCCATTTCTCTTCCTCTTGAAGATTTTCCGGCACCATTATGTGATTCTGATTCTCACAGATCGGAAGAGCACACGTCTGAAAATTTCAGGGCAAAAGTTGGAGTCTTGGCTATTTTGGTGCTTGAAGGTTCTTTCTGACGTCGTATAAGTCTGTTCGACAACTTGGGTGTTTTTTCTTTTTCAACATTTTCTTTGGAAAGTGCGATTTCCTTTGAAGTTTCTACTCATTTCTGCTGCTGCTCTAAAACCCAAGAATTAATGGAGATTTTCTTTTGTTTCTTAGACCTTCATAAGGTGATTTAGTTCTGTTCAACATCCCTTATGGTTTTGCTACTTTTAGCTCTTTTGCCTTTGCTTTCTTTTTTCCATTCAATATATTGATTCTTCATCTGGGTTTCAAACTTTTGAGTATCTTGGGTTTAAAATAGTGAGAACTCTGATGGGATACTTTCGCATTTGAGGCTATGCCCTTCATTTTGAACCCAAGATTTGTGATTTTTATGGAGAAGAAGAGGCAGGTTCGCAATAAGATTAGCAGTAAGGCCCTGAAGCTATACTTACTGTTATTTACTTTCTGCTTCAACATTATCTCTGTGCAGTGCCTAGAAAAGATAAACAAAGATGTCTCCGGCGACCCTCCATCACAATCTGAACCACCAGACTTCAAGAATAGGCTTCGGAGAGTTTCTCTGAGCATTTTGTTAGGAATCATAACAGGATTGGTTTTTGCTGTTCTTGTTGCTTTTCTAATGAGGTTTTTCATTAGATACATTAACAAGAGCCCAATCCTAAAAGGTCCTGTTGTGTTTTCTCCCAAAATTCCTCCCAAGACTCTTCGTTCAGCTCTTGCAAATGAACCCCAGTTGCTAGGATCAAGTCCCAATGGTAAGTACTACAAGACTGTACTTGACAATGGCCTCACGGTTGCCGTCAAGCAGCTTGAGCCCTTTGAGAATGTTTCTCTTGAAGCTCAGAGCAAGTCAGTGAAGAGAAGGATACAGCAGGAGCTTGAGGTTCTTGCTAGCTTAAGGCATAGGAATTTGATCAGTTTGAGGGCTTATATCCGTGAATCTGATAGGTACTCCTTGATTTATGATTATGTCCCTACTGGTAGTCTTGAAGATGCAATGAGAAGAGTGAGGGAAAATCATTTGCAACTTAATTGGGAGTTACGGCGTAGAATTGCTGTGGGCATAGTTAAAGGGCTGCAGTATCTCCATTTTACCTGTGATCCAAGAAGATTGCATTACAACTTAAAGCCCTCAAATGTGATGTTGGACTCACAATTTGAGCCACGGTTAGCAGACTGTGGCTTGGCCATGATTATTCCCAATATTGGTAGAACAGCTTCCCCATACACAGCTCCAGAGTGCTTTCAGAACAACAGGTACTTGAAATTAGATGGAAAATTTTATTATACACCACAGGCATGGCAAATTAGAGTGATATTTAGGACAACCTAAGATGCATTCACTTTGCATTTTGATGTTTGTTAGATTCAGATTTTGGGCCACTTGTGTTCTAGCATGACTAATGATGAACTTATGATTTCGATAAAATTAATTGAAGGGTTCCCGGCTAAATTCAAATTCTCTTTAATTCATTGAACTTGCTATTCTTAATGCATTTTACTGTTTTGTTTGTGATCTTCTTCAGTTTGCGGTCATAACTGGACTTCCTTAACACACTTGAACCCCGCCCCAGTATGTTTATGGAGATGAATTGTAATTGATAGCACGTAACCTTTAAAAAAGCTTTATCATCGTGCAAAACTTCCTTTTTCTGATTTCTTTTCTCTGCTAATTAAAACAAATGGTCAGGAAAACATTTTAGATTCTATGGAAACTGAAAGTTCTTTGAGCATTAGGTGAAAGTTCAACTAATGTCTCTGCTTGCACTTCCTTATCCCATACTGCAGTTCAGGAGTTTTAAATGATGATGGTTTTCCCTCTGTTTAATTTACATGTGGCAGTTTTGATTCTTTCATTGAATGGTAAATTCATTTTCACGATAAATTTTAATTTGAAATTTATTTGTGAAAGGAGATATTCATTTGTCTTGATTAATTTGCAGTAGGTACACTGACAAGAGCGATGTGTATAGCTTTGGTGCGGTGTTGTGTGTTCTATTAACGGGTAGAGACCCATTAGACCCACTGTTTGGGGAAGCAACTAGTGGAGGAAATTTGGGAAAGTGGCTCGGGCGTCTGCAGCAAGCAGAGGAGGCATCTGAAGCACTAGACAAGAGTATCCTAGGGGAGGAGATTGAAGAAGAAGAAATGTTAATGGCCGTTAGGATTGCCGTTGTATGCCTATCCGACTCGCCTGCTGACCGCCCTTCAAGTGATGAACTTGTGTCTATGCTCACTCAGTTAAATAGTTTCTGAACAAAGATTTTGGTTACTCTCACATTCTTCAACCTATTGAAATCAAATATATTTTGGTGGCAACTCCATTGATAGGGAAGATGTTTGTGTCATCAAATTTGAATGGAGTTGGCTCGTGCAAAATATATCACAAACCAAAGGTACTCTGTATACTGTTTTTGACGGATTGGGATTTCTCATGGTTTTAGTTTCTAGATTTGCCGGTTTTTGGGCTAGGTCATTAGAATCCTACAGAAGAATGTTGATCAGAGTTGTGAAATCACAAGCTTTTTAACATTAACTTCAAGTTAATTTCCTCTTTGTGAGATTGGAAATCTCGTTTTCCTTCATGTAATGCACTCTTTTAGCTTCTCTTGACAAGATTTAAAACAGTGCATGGATACATATGATAATGAAAGTTGCCAAGGTTTAATTAAAGTTTGTCTATATCGAAATATGTGAGATGTAAGCAATTGTGAATGAGTGGTAATGCTTTGCTTTTTGGGAGCATGAAAAGTAATCTTGTACTAGACTTCCTGCATTTGGACCAAAAAATTGGCATGCTCTTCCAAAAAGGGGTGTGCTAGTAGTCGGGATAGCTTAGCTGGTTAACGTCGATGATTCTCCCCCACAAGACTTTGTTTGTTTGTCCTGCTTAATCATGACCATGCATTGTCAATCATGGTTCATTCCTGGCTCTCCCTTTCAAAAAGAACCTAATTCTTTGAATGATTGTCAAGGTATAAGTCAATAGACAAGAAAAGAATCTACAAAAAAATTTGCCCATACATTTCTACAAACAAGAGTGGCAAACAGAGTCATGAGTCAACAGTACTTTATTCAGTAACAAATATCTCAAACAGAGAACAAGAGACCATAAAACTTCAGGGTTCATCTTCTTTAGTAATACCCTCCAGCACCAAGTACTGAAGTGCTATGGAGTACTTGGCAGTTCTCTTTCTCATTCCACTTGTAATATCTGGGTAAATCCTCTTGAGAAGAAACGATCCAGGACCATCACTTTCTGTCCCCAGAAGGGAATTCAAAGAAAAGGGAAAAGTTACACAATCACCACGAAAAGTTAAAAACAAAGATAAGCTGCTTTGCCACCATGAGTCTCACTTTTGATAGTGTAGTGTAAATGCAGGAGACCCATCTCTTGTAAATGTAGAGCAGCCTCGGGGTGTCACCTTGGTGCGTATCTGATAATAAAAGATTATTCGGACCCCTTGCTCTGTAATGCAAAGCCTTCAAGTTAAAAACCGAATAACAGTACTACAAACAATTTGCCACAGCATTGCATACTGCATGTAGTAATTTGCTCACTTGGCATGCTTAATGGCATTTTGACAAAGAGCCAATGTTCGGGCCATAGCCAACTCTCTCCCTCGAGGATTCCTGTATCTCTCTTGGCAATTCCTTTCAACAAGTTAATAAGGGCCGTTTTAGGAGATATATTCAATACTCACAGTATCATAGACTCAAAAAATTTAAGATCATAACAAAATCCAAACTTTAGCCAGAAATAGTTACCTTGCATCAAAGAAATCTGCAAAATTATCGATAATCACAGAGACAGGAAATGTATCGAGCATGTGAAATGCAGCAAAGTAGTTCTTGATCCCTTCATCATCCTCAACATACCTTAGAGGAACGAAAATGTTACAACTATGTCATGGTATTGACACAAAAATCATAACTGCATACAAGAAGATTTTTCTTACTTCATCTCAATTTGTTGAAAGACTTCAAAAGACGGATCAATGCCCTGAAATTACAGAGCTGAGGATAACTCAATTGGGAGAAAGTAGATAAAATAAAAAGCTTTGAAAAGAAGTGGATTTTGGGCACCTGAGAGAGGAAAGGGGGGTTGGTCTCTAATCTCCGCCGGTTGCAGATGATCACAACTGATCCATTCTTCTCTAGGACAGAGTTGAATGCGTATTGGAAAAGTAGTGAGGTCTTGCCACTGCATAAAATGTAGAAGGAAATTTACTTTGCGTTGATTCAATTCGGAATTCTCAGTTGGTAAAAAGAGGAAAAAATCGCTATGTAATTACGAGGAAGCCGGCCCGGAGAGAAGAATGATCGAGTCGGGTTCATTTGGTTGCTGAAAATTGTTTTGGCCTGTGAAGAAGAATCTTTCCACCATTTTTACTGAGAAAGAAGCCGCAAAACGAAGAATCTATTCAGATGCTAGTGAACTGGTAAACTGGCTGCTATTTACTCCCATTTGACTATTTAATGTTGCTCCCAGATAATATTATGACTTGTGAGGCTTCTTTGATCAAACCTTTGAAGTTGTCAAGGAGTAAACGCACTTGATCAATGGCGATTCTCCAATTATTCCATGCAGCAATTCCACAACCACAAGCATCACTCCTTCCTGACAAATTATCAAATATAAGAACAGCGAATTATGCCCAAATTCCTTCATGGGTATCCCTCAGGAACAAACCCAATGAAACGCCACTCAAAACTCCACCCGAAACTCATCAAGGGGAACTCGAGAATGTTCACTTAATTTCCCTTTCCAAGCAAGGGAAACTCAGAGAAGCCCATGAGTTCCTTCAAGAAATGGATCGTTGTAATATTCCTGTCACTCCTCAAGCGTACAAGCATTTACTTGAAAGTTGTGCAAGTAAAAGAGACTTGCGTTATGGAAAATTAGTTCACGAGCGGATAATAAGAATGGAGGAGAACCCACCTGTCTTCCTTGAAAATCATGTCCTTGGAATGTACTGTAAATGTGGGAGTCTTTTGTACGCTCGGGAAATGTTTGATGAAATGCGCGAAAGAACTTTGGGTTCGTGGGTGATAATTATATCTGCTTATGCAGACAAGGGACTGCTAGAGAATGCATTGGCTTTGTACTTGCAAATACAGGAGTTAAATGTTAAGGTCAACCCGTCTATCTATATCAATCTATTGAAGTCTTTTTCTGATTGTTCATGTTTAGAGCTTGGGAAACAGGTGCATTGTCAGGTGATTAAGGCAGGGTTTGCTGACAATGTGTCTATGGACACAGCCATATGTAATATGTACATGAAATGCGGGTGCTTGGAAAATGCTGAGCGGATTTTTGATTTGATGCATGAAAAAAATGCAATAGCCTGGACATCGATGATGGTGGGTTATACTCAAGCTGATAGGGCAGAGGATGCCTTGCGATTCTTTTGTGGGATGGTAAAGGAAGGCATTGAATTGGATGCGTTTGTATTTTCAATTACTCTAAAAGATTGTGCTTCATTGGAGGAGTGGAAAGTGGGAGGTCAGGTCCATGGTTTGATTTCTAAACTTGGGCTGGAAAGTGAGGTCTCGGTAGGTACTCCTCTTGTAGATTTTTATGCCAAATGCGGAAATTTGGACTCCACTAGACTAGCATTTGAGCAGATGTCTGAACCAAATGATGTTTCATGGAGTGCTCTATTATGTGGTTATGCTCAAATTGGTGAATTTGAGAAATGTGTTGAGGTCTTCAAGTCTTTAAGAAGTGAAGGCATTGCCCTGAATGAATTCATGTACACTACCATTTTCCAAGTGTGTTCAGTGTTTGCAGACTTGAGTTTGGGTACTCAGTCACATGGAGATGCTATAAAAAGAGGCCTGGTTTCCTATCTTTATGGGGAGAGTGCTATGATTACCATGTATGCTAAATGTGGAAGATTAGATCTTGCTTATCAAGTATTTGAACTGATGGACAAACCCGATACAGTGGCCTGGACGGCTATGATTGCCGGTTATGCTTACCATGGCAGTGCTTTTGAAGCCCTAAACCTCCTCAAAATGATGCAGGCTTCTGGGGTGAAGCCAAATGCAGTCACATTTGTAGCAGTTTTAACTGCTTGTAGCCATACTGGTATGATTACAGAAGCCGAGCAGTATCTAGAATCAATGAAAAGCAAGCATGGTGTGAAACCAACAATTGACCATTATGATTGCATGATTGATGCATATGCTCGAGCTGGTCTATTGAACGAGGCACTTAATTTGATAGATACAATGCCATTTGAACCTGATGCTATGAGTTGGAAAAGCCTATTGGGTGGATGCATGATCCACCGGAATTTCGAGCTAGGGAAAATCGCTGCTGAAAAGCTTCTTCAGCTGGATCCTGAAGACAATGCTGCTTATATCCTCATGTTCAATTTGCACACTTTGTCCGGACAGTGGGACGAAGCTGCTAGTGTGAGAAGGATGATGACTGAAAGAAACTTAAAGAAGGAGATAGGTTGCAGCTGGATTACAGTTAAAGGCAGAGTTCACCGATTTATAGTTGGTGATAGACACCATCCTCAAACAGGAGAGATTTACGCAAAACTGCAGGAACTAGACTTCTCCGATTCTGTCAACGAAAATGCATTTTTATTATCTGAAGAGGATACATCAAATATATCGTCAGAGCGAAAAGATCAGCTCCTTATCCACAGTGAGAGGCTGGCAATTGCATTCGGCCTCATTTCGACACCAACCAATACTCCCATTGTGGTTTTCAAGAATCTTCGCGCTTGCAGAGATTGCCATGATTTTGGAAAACATGTATCTATGGTTACAGGGCGCGAAATCGTTGTTAGAGATTCCAATAGATTCCATCACTTCAAATCTGGCAAGTGTTCCTGCAGTGGTTACTGGTGAAGTTGGTGATTTGTTAAAAGACTCCAGATTCACTTTTCTCATGTATTTTTCTGAAGGTATCACACAAAGAAACTGCAGTTATTTTTCTTTTGCTTTTTCATTTTTTTCAGTAGTAATTTACAAGAGCGAGTGGGGATTGGGTTTCAAAATTAGATAGCAGCCAATGATATTCTAAAGATTACACAAAGTAGTCAAAAGTGGAATGTTTGTGATAATATATTCTGGAATCTGAAGGCAAGAAATGCATGCACCAGATTCTAATCGCCGCAATGCAATTATTTTGTTGATTTTAATAATTATTTCATTGTAACCAAATCTTGAAGTAATCTGGTTTAGTGGGCACTAAAAAAATAAAATAAATAGTATGTAAAAAATGTTAAAAAATGAAAAGCAAATGGGATCATGAACAGACACGTTGCAGCTAATGAACTGCAATGAGAGGAAACTTCCTAATTCCTTTGCCAGCATGGCATGGACACAGGTTCATTCATAATAAAAAAAAAGTGACATAATTTATGTGAAAATGCTCTCCAAACGTACGGACTATTTTTATTTTTTAAAGTAATTTAAATCATTAAAGATGAATTGTCACGTCAGCTGGCCTTAAACCATAAAGAGTACTTTATATAATGAGCATATTATGTAAATGATATTTAGCGCCAAAATTTTTATAGTGGATGAACCAAATCAGGGAACGCGGGATGGGAGGATAAAACAGTAGATGGTTTTGTTAATTCATTGGTGGAAGACAAAGAATGAAAGATCATGGGATTAAGATTTGAGAGTGGGGACAAAGAAAGCAGTCCTTTCCCAAGTACTAAACTCTAGTCTTTTTAGTTTATAGTTTATCCACTTTCACTTTGCCAATGATGTCACGCCTCTCAACAGCCTTTAGCTTATTTTCTGGTGTCGGTCTATTTTTTCTCGCAACCCAGAAAAAGAAAAACTCATCTGGCCCTTTAACTTCATGTGCTCATTTCCACTACAAATTTTACGCACTTCTCACTTATATTCTGGACGATTTCTTGCTGGGTTTTTGACAGTAACTCTGCAAATTGAGCTACCAAGTTTCAATCTTTCTTCTGTAAGTTGAGCTCTTCTGCAAATTAGTTGATTGTATTCTTCTCTTCTCTTCTTGCTCTTGCTCTTGGATATGTTTTTCTATCTTCTAGCATAAACTATTAAATCAAGAAAATTTAAGTTTAATGTGCGAATTTCTATTTTTAATTTCAATTTTTTTTCTGTTCATGCACGTGCTGCTTCTATACAATTCTGATATTATTTCTTATACAATTCTGATATTATTTCTTATCATTCTCATTTTTATATAGTTACTGTCTTTCTATTTCTTTTTTATTTCTTGATATGCCTAGAAAATGGTTTATGCTTAGATTGGTGATATTGAAGTTTTAGGGTTGTTTAATTTAATTTTTAAAAAAAAAAAAAAGAGAGAAAAAGAAAGAAAGAAAATAGAGATATCTTGGTGAGTATGAATTTGTTAAGCACCAAAAATCACTTCATCCTTTGTTGGTAAAATTCAGAAAAATCTTGTAAGTCTTACCTATTTCCACAACCTTGCTAGATAATATGGTAGGGAGATTCCTTGTAATGGTGAGCATAAACTGCATATATGCAGATACCACTCAACAATGGGGAATTTTAGACTAATTAATCAAGAATTGGAAGTGAGAGACCAATATTGCATTCTACTATAAGAAATAAGGATAAACAGAAATTGTTGGTTAAGCATGCCGAACTCTGTTTCCTTTTTTACTTTCATCCAGGTATTCGTGTCATTTGACCTCGGAAAGTGAGTGGTATTTGCATAGAAGATCTTGCAGATGAGACAGTTTATATTTTATGTATTTGGATATGTTAAAAATTAATTCCAACTTGTGCAACTTGCATGAGATTCTCAAACCTTGGACTGGAAACATACGGATTATAAGTGGTTTTCTGTGCTGTTGGCTGATAACTGTTCCTTAGTTTTATGTAATATAAAATTTCAGTACTTCTATTGCAAGTTGCATGAAATTGGCTGCATGTTGCCTGATAATATAGTTTGTGCTATGTACATTGAACTTTCTTTTCTTAACTTCTCTTTTTACGTATGAATTCTAGATTAAAACGGATTCGTGTTCCTATCCCGTAAACTGCTGCTCTCTGTGTGCACTATTACAACTGAGCTTTGAGGTTGTTAAGTATAATAAAATCATTTGGCTCCCGCTGAAAGAAGATAGAAAAGATAGAGTTAGAGTGCCTATCCCGTAAACCGCTGCTCTCTATGTACACTATTACAACTGAGCTTTGGGGTTTTTAAGTATACTGAAACCATTTGGTGCCTGCTGAAAGAAGATAGAAAAGATAGTGTTAGATATCTATGTCTAATCCAGTATGGTTGTTGAATTTTAAAGTTCGACCATAAGTTGTTACCTTGGTAGACAAACCTTTGGATCTAGAGCTGCCTGAGACCATGGAAGTTAAAGAAACAAATTCTCCATCAGGATATGGGAAGGCTCCATGGATATTTAAAGGGAGGCGAGTATCTTACCATTCTTTGTATAAAGCTTTCTGTTTGATTTTATATGAGCCGTCTTTCTCTCCATACGGGAGAAGAAATAGTAGCATGTTTTTCAAGAAACCGGTATAATGTTTCAGTGCCTTGTACCAGCTTCACCTTGTCAAATCAGAGACAGCCCGAGCTTTCATACCAAAGGATTTCAGATTAGTGGAAGCATTTGGGTACTTATGTTGTTATTACAGTTGATATCATTATAATATTGGGTCATATATAAACTTTTAAATTGTTAATTCTGTTTTAATAAAACAAGTTGGTACTTTGCACACTTCAGATACACTCTTGGTGGATTCTTTCTTGCTAATTATGAGGACAGTCCGGCTGGAATTTTCGATGAGGTTGCCTCTTTACTCATATTCTTTTCATTCTAGTAATTACATCATTTCTTATAAACACGTGATGCATGGCAATGTGCATTTCTAATTATTACTATTAAAAAGATGAAATACTGCCTTCCATTCTTATTTTATTGTCAACTAGCATTAACTTTATTTTGTAATGACCATATGCTTTGCAGCTTGTGGTAATAGCCGGAATTGTATGGAATCCTCCTACTTCCTGTGCGTAAGTTTTCTGCCAAACGTTTCTTACTCATGCTAACATAATATCGAAGGATTATTTTAGTAGTGTTCATAGTGCCACATGCTAGTGTACGCCCCTGCATGTGAATAAGTTGTATATAAGTCATTAAAACCTTTTATTTTCTTTAGCATATCTAAAACCTTTACAATCCATTGGCATGGATAAATAATTTAGATGCCTGCACAATGCCGATGGCAAATCTGTATCTGATTTCATAGTTGGTAGCAAGTTACCAAGCATTCTCATGTAGTTTCACTTAATTTTTTCTATTTGGATGAGGTTTTAGAGAAGGAAAAAAGTTTCCATCTATAATTTTGCTTATTCATGGTTTCAAGCAATCTTGGTGTTAATTATTGGAGATTCGGTTATACCAATACTAAAGCAACATGGATCACAATGATGAAACTACTATGATAGCAGAACATCAGTTGATGGCTGCTACCCCAATGCCAATTACATTTTCTAGGATCTTGAAACAAAGTAAAGGCTTATGATTGGCTACTTTAGAGTTACGGAAGACTTTACATTGAGATAGACTTTCGATTTTTTTTGCCAACAGATGGGCTGCAAGAGTGCTAGTAAACAGTGATGAAGCCTGTGCCCATGGTAGAAAGGTAGCATAGTTAATGCATTGCCGTTGACAGCTGAATTGAGTTACTGGGGTATCTTTTCTTTTATCTTTTAAATAATTGACATATCGTTCCACATTTTCTGTTGCATACATATCGTTGCAGGATATCGGACTTCCAAGATCGGAAGAGCACACGTCTTCAAAGGTGAGTCTCAATCCATGTACTTCTATCTGGAGTAATTACAAATCGAAGTCATTTTTTATCTGGTGACATAATTAATTAAAAGAATTGGGTTGTGATTAACCTTTGTTGCATACTAGCTAAATTCTCTTATACAACGCCAGTTCTCAGCACACCGCCTCTAGTCTTCATTGTGAATTCATTACATGATTAATTTTTACACAGGCATATATCTGTTAAACTAACAAATATCGTTTTCTCTAAAACTAGAAAATTACGGCACTTCCTAAGACAAAAAAGAGTAGAAGATTTGGTAGCTTCCTGAACATGATTGGAATGTCTGATACTCCCGAAAGTGCAAAAAGTAGCGTGGACATATGTGTGAGTGAAGGTAATGGTCAGACAACACAGGATATCTGCAATATAAACCTTGGTACTAATGGTTAGTATGCTAAAGTAATGCTTCTATGATTATGTTTGTGTTGATTGACCAGATTGCTGTCTGTTTTCGGGTTTTTTGTCATTGATTTCTTTAACTAATACCTTGGGTGATATTGGCCTATCAATCATATGTTCTTCTAATTGTTTCTTCTTCTTTTGTTTTCTGGGACCGTCTTCTGTCTTATGCTATCTGTGGAACGACAGTACCTCAATCTGATCCCAAAAAATGGAAGGGTCCACTAATTAAGATCTCACTTCCAAGCTTTAGGTAAAAGTTCTTTCTTTCTTTCACATTTCTCTGTGCGAGTTTTTTTATTCCTTACCTCTGTCGACAAATTAAGAAAATGCTCTTGCTTTATAATTACAGTGGTCGAACAGAGTATAACCCTCACCTTCTCAAGTATGCTTGTGAGATTGAATGCAGGTAGGGCTACGGTTTACTATTTCCATCATGTAAATGATTCTTTTCTCTCAGACGTGCTTATAAGTAGTCGATTATTCAAAGCCCCCTCGTGCACTAAACTTCTGCACAATAGTCTCCTTATATAAGTTGCATCCTTTGAAAAGTATGAAATGGAGCAGCCTTTGATTTTCTAGTGCCACTTACAAAGGTATCAGTACTTAATTAGTGACAAATCCTTGTGCAGGATGCGAGCAGTTCGACCGGCAAAAATCTTGAGGCCATCTGGGTCTAATATGGCTGGAAGAATATCATCTATAGAAGAAAATTCCGATCAAATCAAGTCTGGAGAAGATAAAGGAAACCTTAGCATATCAGTTATGCTGTCAAAGCCAATTTTAGCTTTGGAGTTCAATTGTCTGAAAATGAAGGTGGATGCTCCTACTATGGTTCCTGAACGCCCACCCTCAGAAAACTCCATCTTTAATATGTAATGTAGCTTTTAACAACCTTTTACAGTCTACCAAGCGTCTATTCACGCGATTGGTACTTGCTCTAACTTCTACAAGACATATCTCGTCTTTCTTTGATAATGTAATTTGTTTGTTATAATTTTATAAATGGCTAAGGGCGAAATTTTCTGAAATTTCGTTTCAAAAGTAAGCATACATTTGTTTATTTGGTCCCATTAGCAAATGTTAAATGTACTTGAAAATTTTGACTCCGATGCCTTCATATTTTTTGGATGCGTGGGGCTTTTTTTTATCAAATTCAAAGTTTTGGATTCTACATGCAACTAAAAGAAAATTTAGAGGCAGAAGAGTTTTCTTTTAATTTAATAATAAAATCTTCGGCACTTCATTTTATCAGCTATTAAAGAACTTCAAAAACTACGACAATGTGGGTTGTTTATTGCCGACAAAGAAAAGAGATAATATTAGGAAGAACGTCCGCTTTAAGATACAGATTTTTTTGAAAATACAAATCCATATAGATATAAGTCCCATTGAAGCTTAGTGCAAAAAAAATCAACACTAAGAAGAAATAAATATAGAATAAGTAGAATAAACTATCAATATAGGATAATCAAAGTTAAAACCTCCCAAATTCGACATCGTTGGAAAGAGAGAAAAAGTAGATATATTGAGAATTGAATAAACACAGTACATGTAATAATATCTTCTTGTAATCAAGTCCTTCTTCTTGTTAGTTTCAAATTCTAATCTACATTTATTACCCCCAATCCTACAAAGACAGTCAATAAGTTCGTCTCAAAATGTTAGACCATTTTTCTTTTAAAAATATAATTGAAATATTAATTTACTTATATACTTTTATTTAATATATACTGTCATCACTAAAATGTAGTTATTAAAGTGGACTAGTTAATAAATGATCAAGTATAATATAGTAGGAAAAATTATCTTAAATTTAGTTTTCCTATATGCTATCAAATAAGCTTTCCTTAATTTCCGTACAAACAGAATAAGAAGACTACCTCCGCAAGTGGAGCTAGTATTTTATACAATATTGCCCCATACCTGCTAAGGAATGTGGCTAAGGGGTATGGAGTGTCGCACAGCGTGATAAGGGTTACTCTCTCCATTTATTTATTTCTTTATATTTTTATGGCATTTATTATGTATTTACTTTTGAGGAATGATGTGGAGACACTTAGTGTCTATGAAGCGTACCTCCTAATTTTAGGAAAATTCTTGTTGGATAAAAAAAAAATAAAATATTTGATAAAATTGATAAGTGTTGTGTGTAACTAGTGTTGATGTAAAAGTAATGTGATATGTTGAAAAACAGAATTGTGTCATGTGTCAGTTTTGTTAAACTTTTTGTACTTGTTTATGTTCAAATAGCACAACCCCTAATTTTATTCACATATAAATATTACTTTAGATCTATGAAATTAGCAGGGAGGAGGAACACTTCACAGATCCCACATCTCTTTAGAGTAAGATTAATGTTGGTGGAAAAAAGCCAAGGGGAAAAAAGACAAGTGGAAAAAACTAAGGGGAAAAAACCTATTTTCAAATAATATGTAGGGAAAAAGTGGGGGAAATACACGCGGTGGTATTTTATTAGATTGGAAGAGAAGTGAGAGTGTGAGAAAATAGTATTTTATTGGATTGTGGGGGAAATAGGAGAATTTGATCCCTCATTTAGGTTTTTACCCCCGTAAAATAAGTTTTTCTCCCTTTATTTTAACACATTATTTAGATTGTTGGGGGAAAAACTTAAAATTTGGGTTTTTCCCCAACACTAATCATGATCTTATAATGAAAACAATCAACGTCTTTAAATCAAAATTGTTTGGTTACTTTGATTTAAAAGAAAATGAATACCGGGCTCAAAGAATAGATCAAGTGCTAAAGAACTTAACCCTTTATCAGGACTTCCTGGGTTCGAGTCCCACCATCCTCTCCCCTCCTCTATATCCCCTTATAATAAACAAAAAAAAAATTGAATATCAAATTAGCTTGTCCCCACTCCGTCCGGGTGAAGAAAAATATTGGTAAATTGCAATAAAGGTTTTCAATCTTTGTACTCATTTGCACTTTCATCCACAACCTTCAAATGTAGACCAAGAGACTCCCCATCTTTGAGAAATTGATACCGTTCATCTAAATGAATGAAATTTATCATTAAACTGTTAAGGGCCTTTCAGAAACCAATTAAATAGGATCATATTATAATAATTTAAAGGCTTAATGTGATAGAAGTTTCCAACCTTTAAGTTAAGAATCGGTTTCGTCCCCAATATTTTTTTCACTCTCTTGTGTTCCCATCCTTTTATAAATGCACACAAAAAGTCTCTTTTGACGCTCTTTCCCCAACTTTTCATAGAAAATGTCCGTCATATCTTTTTAACTTTTTAATTTTAAAAAGAAAATATTTAAAAATATTAAAATATATATATATATACACCCCTATGCCAGCCACTGCCAAAAACGCTGCCAGAAATGACAGCAGTGAAATGACAGCTTTTTTGTAAATCTCCCCCAAAAATTTGCTGCCGGATGGCAACAAATGAGGGGGATTCTCCCTGCAAAAAACACTACCAAAAATGGTAATTGTCTGTTACCATTTCTAACAATTTTTTCTCTGCTAGAAACAACAGCCGTTTTTGCTGCTGTTTCCTTCAATAAAAATGGGGAGGGATTCACCTCCTTACCAAAAACGGCAGCAAGTTGAGAGGGAGTGTTTTCTTTTTTTTTTTTTAATTATTATTTTTAATATTCTTAAACGCTTTGTTTTTAAAATTAAAAAGTTAAAAAAGATATAATCATCATTTTGCTTGAAAAGTTGTCAGAATAGTATCAAAAGAGACATTTCGTGCACATTTGTGAAAAGTTGGGGACACACGAGGGTGAAAAAAAGTTAGAGACAAAACTAATTCTTAATTCAAAGTTTGGAGACCTTTTGTGAAATTAACACTAATTAAAATTAAATTTTAAATTCATGTCACTCAGAAATACAGAAAAATGACAAGTATACAGAAAAATTCACGTCATTTTTTCCTTATTTATAATAATGAAACCTCTTTTAGTTAAAAAACAAAAAACAAAATTTAACGTGATATGAATTTAAAATTTTTATTTCAATTATATCATCTAATTTAATGATAAAATTTGTTCATTTTGATGTACAAAACCAATTTTCCAAAAGTTAGAGTCTCCTACTCACGATTTAAAGATTTATGATGAAAGTGCAAAATGAATATAAAAATTTAGGGACCTTTACCATAATTTACCCAAAACATGTACCAGGACGGAAATGGAAATCTCTTTCACCTACGTCCTATAGGACTGCTATTTTGGTACCGAAAATGATCATTTATTCCAATTCCCTCCTCATCTGTGCGGACTGGAGCTTCCCTTTTGAAAAAGTACGTTCTGATTCTTGGATTTTATCTATTAATAGCAATTGCAGGCGTCAATTTTCAGACATCCAAAATAAATACTTCGGCAGTTTACATTCTACAGGAATTATATGTTGTATTAGTTATTTGATAATGGTTTAAACCGTGCCACGGTAGTTGCTCATGGTCTAAACGAGAAGTCTCAAGTTCAAGCTACACTTAAATATCACTTTTGTTTATTTTGGTTGTTTATTCCTGTATCTCATACATGAATTTTTCAGATTCCACAGGGCCGTACATGTACTTCACTCTTCAACCTCAGGCAATTAGAGCAAAATAGGTAGCAAAATTTGAGCTCCCAACAATCAGTAACGGGTATCAATCAGCTCCTCATTCGATTGATGGCAACTTCGATTTGGGACAAATTACAAAATAGAGACAATTTTAACAAAAAATAAAAAGAATAAATTTTCCCGTGGAGGAAACAAATATTACAAAATATTGCATAATCCTCGTCTTCTCCTATGCTTTGTTCGTTATTCATATTCCCCTTGACAATGACAATGACAATTTCATGTTACTCCTTTATTTGACAATTAGGGCCCGCCAGAATCTTCTTAACAATTAATCATTTCCGATATGATTAGTTTAGTTTTTCATTTCTCTGATATCTGCATTTCTTAATCCAGTTTTCTCAACTTTTTCATTAAAGAACCTCGATTTGGCCTAGAAGGCGAGCATGTTTTCACCCCAAGGTGTTAACCGAAGGGTTCGGCTAGTCAGGAGGGTTCATCGATGTGTCAAAAACTAGGGTACAAAGTGTCTTGCCGTCTCTTCCCCCAATTTCAAGCAGTGACCGTTTTAAGATCAGTGTCTGTCATTTATACCAGACGGTGATAATTTATTGTGGTGGTGGAGGTGGTGGTTTAATGGCAAAATCTTGCTCATTTGCTCTCCGATAAAGCAATGCGGATGCTTCCACCCTGCGCATATTATTTATTCATAAAGCAAACCCCCCAAAAAATGGTTAATAGGAATTGTCACCAAATATGGTAAATTCTTACCAGCCAGGATGCACAACAAATCTTCCAGTTGAAAGGGCCCAATTCACCTGTGTGGAAGAACTTAACGTCAGTATGGCATGGCAACACGAGTAACCAGAAAAAAGCTTGTGATTGACCAGGGAAAAGGAAATCACACCGCCAGATGAATTCGTAAATCACATGTGGGTTTGTCCAAACAAGTACCTTATCTGTGCCAAGAGAATTGGCAACTACATGGGTGACCTGCTCGTCTATCTGATTAGTGCACACAGCGCCAAATTGTTCAGCTATCTGCCACAGCGGATGCATGTGAGGATTTGTTTCCCCGACTGGAAATACTCTACTGAAGACAATACGGCAACCAGCCAGAATTTTTTGTTGTTCAGAAGCTAAGATGTTTCTAACATCAGCTTCATCCAACGACTCGTGTGCAAAAAAGGCTTTGTGTATTCTCTCAATAACCTATTTTTAACAACATAAAAACTATAATCAGAACCCCATCATTTTGACCAAGTTAACAAACGTTTTTATAATCAATCACAAAGACTTGCCAAGACAGCTAAACCATCATCTCACCGAAAGAGAAGAGGCCAAAGTCCCATCTTCTGGTCTCTCATCATGATCAATCTCAAGAAGAGAAGGGCCTGGCAGCCCAAATTGCCGCCTACTACACGGAAAATAAATGTACCTGAAGAAGGAAAAAAAAATTTCCACCATAAGAATCTGGGCAGCAAGTGCATATGTCAAATGCCAAAACCTAAGGAGCAACTTATTTCTTCGTAACACCAATCTTTACCGTTCAACAGCTATCAAGTTCAGTTTGTTGTGTGGCCAGACTCGCACAGAATCATCTATGATGACGACAGCAGACTCCATACCCAAGACGCCTTCCAAGTCTTTGCTCTTGGGAGCCCTGTCCTCACTATCAAAAGAATCCCCGTCATCACCACGGGAGATTACTCGTCCAGAAAATAACTCTCCTTTCGGATCAAGCAGTTTTGCCATCTCTGTAGCATAATACTTATTCCCCATTGTGTACAAATGCAGCTCATATAGTTTACTAGCCTAAAATGGCAAGAGCAGTAGTTTCAGCGTTCAGGGAAACATTCAAGGGAACAATAGTGATGCGAATCAAAATATAGAAAATATTATTATCACCTTCTCCAAGAAATTCCATATACCAGGCCGCAGTTTGGTCCACATTCCCATATGAGGAAAGCGAAAGAGATGCCTGTAAGGCTTTTCACGATCTTGTTCCTCTTTCTTTCTCAACAATTCATCATGCACAGGATCTACTTCAACAAACTGGAAAGGAAACAAACTCTATGAAAATTGTTTACAAAAAACCAACAAAGCGACATGCAATTCTCAGATCTTCAATAAAATATAGTATCTGCTCAAGAATTTCCGTACCTTGGCAGAATTTAAAAGAGTATGATCCAGATCCAGGACGAGACAGAGCTTGAGAGCATCAAACATTTTCTTCTGTTCGTCAATCCTCCGAGACCTCTCTCTTTGTATTGCTGCTTTTTGCTGGTCATCGAATCCCTCAAACAGATGCTCAACATCCCCCCATGCATTCTGGGGCCTAGATAGGGCTGCTGTCATTTCTGTTGAAGCTAAACCAATCCCACTTCTGAGACTGCCAGACTCAGAAACCACAGCATTGGCCTTTGTTTTACCTTGATAAAGTTGTGCAGGTTGTAATGGAGACTGAGGTACTACCGGTGGAGATGTAGACGATTGAGATGCAGACAGGATGTCTGCAATGTTTTTCAAATTCTTAGTAAATTGCAGTGTAATATCAGGTGCAGGAATCGAATTAGATGACACAGGCTTCTTATCCAGCTGATCATCCTGTTTTTGAGCACCCAGGCTGCTCGTCATTCCCTGACTGACTGAGGGATTGATTTTGGGTTGTTCAGACCCCATAGTTCCAACCTTTTGAGATGTATTGTTATGAAGAACACGACGTGGGTCACGAGGTTTCATGCGAACTTTTGCAGATTCGTCCTGCATAAGACAGAAATAGCAACCAACATGAACATTTGTAGAACGAAGTGCGGATGACAACAAAATATTTTATTGAAAAACATGAATGTTTGCTTTTGCTTCAAGTAACTATAAGTCTATAACACATAGAGGGCATATCATGCTGAGCAAGTTATATTGCCACGTTTAACTTAATATTTTCTCGACTAAACACTAGATGTTTCAATACCTCCAGCAGTCCCCGGGAAGGAACAATTAAACAGAAGAGAGGCAGCCATGCAGTCGAGTAAAATAGATACAAGCAAAACCAGAAGGCAAAAAAAAAATTAAGAGTTCATGGAGAATATAAAATGTGTATAAATGCCAACCATAGAAACCGCTTGAGGAGGAGTTGTAAGTAATCCTGCTGATGTCTGTACGGGTAGGTGGGCCTTGGATGGAGTTACATTAATTGATGGAACTGCTCCCAGAATAGAATTTGAGTTTAGGGACGATGTCATACTTTTGGTAGAATCAATAGATTTGAACTGTTCCATCTTAAGTAAGTTCATCCATATAGATGGGTAATCAGCTATATCTTTCAATAGAGAATGGAGGGAAGATGTGGTAGTGGGATATGTTACTGGTGGGCTTGGCAATGGACCCGTTGCCGGCAGGCTTGTGAATGGAGCTGCTGGGAGGCTTGTGAATGGAGCAGCTGCTGGGAGGCTTGTGGATGGAGCCGTTGCTTGGAAGGCAACAGACAGAGCTGTTGCAGGGAGACCTGTAGATGAAGCTGTCGACGGGACACTTCTGGATGGATTTGTCACTGGTAAGGTAGCATTAGGACCGACAACTTGGAACTTCTCATTTCCACTGCCATTTACGCTAGTGGCAATACTACTGGAACTAACACTAGTTACTGTATCTTCCGATTTTCTCAGATCAACTCCAGAGCTTCCATTTTTTGCTGACATTCCAACTGTTCCCATGTCCTCCAACCAACCACCAATTCCACTAACAGAGTGCAGATCATTTCTTTGCCTTTTCAATGCAGGACCATGCAGTACAGGTTCATCAACTGTCATCTGCTTCCTCGAACTAATCATTCCAAAAGGCTCCACTTTGACCTCAGTACTCCCCAAGGGTAAAGGGGATTTATTGAGATTCCCAGCACCATCAGAATTGACTAGTCTAAGCCTAGGGTCCCTACTCTTTGCTGATGAATATTTCAACACAGGTTTTGGCCAAGAAGTCATAGGGTTAGTGGTTCTAGTGCTGCTGCTATGTCCTTGTCCAGAAAGAATATCCATACTGGCAACAGAAGAAATAGTTGATTGTCTGAAAGTTGAGGAATTAGTAGAAATAATATTGTTACGAATGGAAGAGCTGGAAACCTCTCCACCAATATCAGCATCCCCACTGCTATCACCATCCTCTGAAGGAGTTGGACTTGGAAGCTTGTCACTCATAAAAATGGAACTACGACCAAATTTCTGCTGATAGGTGGAAAAAGCTTTCACGGAATCAGTTTCATTAGAATGCTGGACAGCAGCCCTCTCAAGATTTCGTCTGGGGACAGGCCATTCTGGCTTGACAACCCCGTGTCCCATTACAAATCCTTTCTCAAAGGGCAAAGTTGGAGATGTTTCTCGGGTGGGTGACGGAAGACTATCAGCATCATGATCTTTATGAAGGTCTAGCAAGGGAAGCAATAATCCTTTATGCTTAGCATTACCAACCAAAGGTTTTGCACATTCTACTGAAATCCTATGCTGATTCAAGCCCAATGACCCAGTAGACACAGATTCTGTTTCACTTGCCTTCAAGCAAGTGGAAGCATTATTAGCATTTTTAGACAACGCATAAAAATCAGTGCTAGGAGGCGTTTCACCGACTCGTCTCTCTTTATCCTTGTCACCATCTTCAAGGTGCAAAGAAACAGCTGAAAAATCCACGGAAGATCTGAGAACCTCCATCTGAGACATAATACTCCATGGTCAGTTTTAACAACTATTAAAAATCCCACAATTTCTGTACAATAAGAAACCTTTACCTTTTTCAACTGCAAAGAGGAAAAAAGAGGCACCTTTGGACTTGTTACATAAGTAAGCAACCTGTAGAATTCGGAAGGATTATATGGCTTCTGTGACTTGGTGAAAAGGATATACCATAAAGTTCTCAATAGGCAACAAAATATTTACTACTAAAACCTTGACAAAATGCCCCTATTCTGTTCTTTTTCACTTCCATTCATGGAGCAGAACACCTGGAAAAACCAAAACCTCAGTCTTTATCTAGAAAATTACAGAATTACTACAAGACTGAAATCTGGGGAAAAATAATTAAGATTCTAAGGATACGTGGGAAATAACTAAGTAGAATGTGGGACATTAATGAACTGTCAGATATCTTACAGAAAAAACAATCTGAATTGCACCAAATAACAGTTCAACGAGAGCATCTTTCTCAGCAATCAAACTTTCTGAAGCAAATTCCTGCAAGCTGTCCACCAAGTTTTGCAATCTTGAACACAATCCATCAAATGATCTGCCCGGAGTGCAGAAAGAAAAATTCAACAATGTTATAACAGAACATTAATCATTAGCTTCAAGACTGATAATCACTTAACGCAACTATCCATTCTTTTCAGTGAACTTACTTTTCCGCAGCAGCAGCAGCAGTCAGACTCTCGAGCTCTTTCTTAATCAAATCACACTGCTCCTTCTTAAACCCAAGATTGTCTTTTGAACCAGGCTCATTGTCAATCTCCATATTCTTGAGAACTCCCTCAGAGTCCAAATCAATCTCACCCTCCTCCAATTCCCTTTCTTCCTTCTCAACCTCATCTTCCACATGAATCACTGTTTTACCGTCAATCCCAGCAGATTCCACGCACTCCGTCTCCATTCGCTTTGAAATAGAGTTGCTGCTGTTATTATTATTATCACTGTTACTTTTGTTATTAGAATTATCCTCCATCATGACTAAAACCTCATCTAGAGGCTTATTGTTAACCGCCTGAGCCCAAGCCAAATTATACAAACCCGAATAATTCCTTGACGTGATCTGATACTTATACAGATCTCTCATCGTCCAAACCCTAGTTCCCGTTCCAGTGGAACTATTCTGACTCTTATTATTATTGTTGTTAACATTAGTATTATTCGAAGAACTGGTAGTCGAATTAACATTAATTTTGTCAGGAGACGGCGGCAGCTGCCCTTGCTTAGAATTAAAGATCTCTTCGGTAATTTCTTCCACAGAGGCTGAATCTGAGATCTCACCTTCCTCTACATCGACAACTTCAACAGCAACTTCTTGTTCAGAATCCCCTTCCATTCCAAAAAATACTGCGGTATTTTCCTTAAATACTTCCGGTACACCGGCCAAATTCAAATCCCCCAAAAGCATATGTTAATTACACAGCAACAATAGTATAAATCAAGAAATTAAATTAAATCCGTATTTTACAAAAAAGATCTCGATTTTGACGCAAACGAACAAAAATTAACAAAAGAAAAACCAATTTCCTTCCGGATTTAGGGTTTCTCGAGAAGGGAAATTTATTCGAAAAACTTTGAAGTTTTCAAAAAGATCTGTCAGAATCGGAGCTTTAAAACATGATTTGGTTTTCAAAAATTCAGATCTAATTGGATCGCCAATCGATTTGATTTACTCAAAGGAACGTTTGTAAATTCTTCTGTTGAATTATTCAAATATATACAGACCGAGAGATAGAGAGAGAGAGAGAGAGAACAGGAATCGAAGACCAAAGAAAACGAGAAACGGAAAATAGAGTGCGCGGAGGGAGGAGGCGTGGGGAGTGAATAAAATAAAAATAGAGCCGGGACGGGAATTTGGGATGCTGAGAGAGGATCTTGACCGTACACATCATCCTGGATCCTAGTTGGCTACAGTGTGGATGGGACCCGGAAAGCGTTGGGCCGTAAATCAAAGTCAATTGGGTCAAGGGTGGACTCCACGGTGGAGTTACTACATTTTATTTTTATTTTTTCAAACGAATCCTTTTCTTTTCTTAATACGGGATTTATTTATTTTATTAATACAAGTATGAGGAAGGGACGTATATGATTTGAACTTAAGGCTTAATGTATGTTTGATTTAATTTATAGAAGTTGATTTATAAAAAGAAATTATAAAGAGGTAAAATAAGTGGTGTAGATTTAATAGGAGTTTAAAATTTATGGTTATAAATTAGTAGTTGTCAAATCAGTAGTAAGTGAAATTATAATGTGTTTTTATAAAGAGAATCAAATAGGGGTTTACTATCTGAAATGTGAGAACTTAACCACCATAACACTTGTTCGACACATATGAGATTTATTTTTGAAAAGAGTAATGATAAACTTCTATATTAATTCACCAATTAATTCACTAATCGTATATTAACAAGAAGGGTAAAACTGTCAATTAATGTATTTAAATAATTTGAGTTTTAGATATTTTTATGGTTAAAATTGTAAACCCATGAATTTATTGGTAAATCAACAAAGAGGTGTAGCATTATCCTTTTGAATAGAGTAATGATAAACTTTGATTTTAGTTCATCAATTAGTTCACTAGTTGTCTATTAACAATAAGGGTAAAAATGTCAATTAACAAAGTGTTTGGCAACTAGTTGAATTATAATCTGGATTATAATCTGCGACGTGTTATCATTTTATTGGTTGTTTTGTGTAAAAAGTCAACAATTGCGGCTTGACTTTTACTTTTTGACTTTTTGAAAAAAATTAAACTAATGAAATGATGCCGTGTAGTAGATTATAATCCATATTATAATCTGGATAAGTTGTCAAACACATTGTAAGTCATTTAAATAATCTGAGTTTTAGATATTTAAAAATTAAAAATTGTAAACCGATAAACTAATTCTTAACTAACAGAGAAGTGCAACATTACTTTTTTCAAAAGAGTAATGATAAACTTCCATACTAGTTCACCAATTAGTTACCAGTTGTGGATTAACAAGAACGGAAAAACTGTCAATTGAGACATTTAAATAATTTGAAATTTATATATTTTAGTGTTAAAATTGTAAATCGGTGAACTAATTGGTAAATCAACTAAGAAGTGTAGCATTGCTTTTTTTAAAAGAGTAATGATAAACTTCTATATTAATCTACCAATTAGTTCACAAGTTGTGTATTAACAAGAAGGGTGAATATGTCAATTAAGACATTTTAAATAATTTGAATTTTAGATATTTTAGAGTTGAGATTGTAAATCGGTGAATTAATTAATAAAGCAACATAGAAGTATAGTATTACCCTTTTGAAAATATGTAAACAATATTTTATTTTCATTAGCGTATTTAATTTAATTTAATTTTCAAAGAGAAATGGTTGACAAAATAATTTTATCATCGTTTGAGTTTGTATTACAATAATTAAAAGATACTCACATTTAAAATGAAAGATCTCTAGTTCGAACGACACCCTTCACTTTTTCTATATCTCTTGTATAACAAATAATAATAATTTCATCATCATGGCTTTAATTTAGGTTAAAAGCCACGACTTGGAATCTCATTTCAATTTGATTAATTATTCGAAACATCTTTGGAGGTGTTAATAAGGTACCTCCTATCTCATATGGGTTTATAGATCTCACACTATACATATTCATATAAGTTATGGTACCTCTACAAGGATAATACTAAATATTCATTCCACTGTATCTCCACTTATTGTTCACACTCATTAAATTGTTTATATAATGTAATAAATTAGAAACAAATTATCAAGATATATAAGTAATTAAATAGGCTGTGTCTTCACGTATTGAACTACTTCTATATCATGATAAATTAGATTGTTTCACTTGTGCGTTGCATGAGTAGAATTACAGTTTGCTTTCACATTAAAGTTGACATATAAATGCGGATATCATCTCATAAATAAAATACAATATATCAATTGTATTGTATAAAATTACAAATTGATATACAATTTACAAATTACGATGGGATATTTATAGCAAAATACTTGAGACTATGATTCTGATTTCCTCCAAACACGTCGTGTAAGTTCAAACTTCTAACATATATAAAGTTGTAATAATTAATAATTAAATGATCAGATCACAATCAACTCTTATAACTACAAGTCTAGCATCTCACTCATGCGTTGTACGGGAAGACAAATTAAAAAAAAAATCAATAATAATGAATAATAAAATATTTAATAGATATGTTTCATCAGATTTACATAGCGAAATAAATAAATATACAGTTTTGATTTAGTATTTGATATGTTAAATTAATGTTTTATTAATAATATATTAATAGTTACTCGTTTATGTACTCGATTAATGTTTTACTATATTTTACTTTTAAATCATCTAACTTATCTAATATTATTAGTTAACAATATAATAATACGTATCGGACATGTACATACTCTTATTCCCTTGATATCCGTTTAGATAAAAATTTTCATACTCATAAGAAAGTACCCTCTTGACGTACCCTTTTTATCAGTAAAATTTAATATTGATAGTTATAATTAAATTATCAAATTAGGATATATTTGTAAAAAAATGCAAGTTAGACTTTTTAATATAAAAATAGACCATACATGTAAAACATCTTCAAAAAGAAATTGAGACCAAATAATCAAGATGAAGGTAGTAATTTTTTGTTTAATTCCTTTTCTTCTTGTACATTTCCTGTCTCTTTGTTCATCTTAATTTTTGCTAAAATTCATTGTTATCTTAATCAAATTAAAATATCAATGTATAAATTCAAGACTGATTAATAATCAATTAGTATTCAACTCGTACGTTGCATGTGAAGTAAATTCCCAATATTTCATATTAAAAAAATCTTTACATAAATTGTAAAAAACAATGAATGGTTACAACAATAATTAAATCAAATGAAATAACAACATGAAATCAATCAATATTTTACAAGTTTCATATCTATAGAGAAAAAAAGATAAAACAAGTAAATTATTTGCATCATCTACTGAAAAAATATTAATAGTTGTCCATTTATGTATTCGATTAATGATTTACCGTATTTTACTTCTATATCATCTAACTTATTTAATATTATTAGTTAATAGTCTAATAATACGTACTGGGTATGTACATATCTGTTCACATAAAATTTTTATGTTTATTCAGGAATTCAACTAGATTAGAGAATATATTTTATCAATTCTACTTTTTGGATGAAGTTATAACATCAATTAAATTGATTAGAGTAATAACTGATGGTAATTTATTTTTTTACAAAGTAAAGGAATTTTTTATTTTCTATTCTTATAAGTTTTTATTATAAAAATTAAAATAGATTGATTAGGTTTTTTGTTGTGCACGTAGGAAGAATATATGTTGTTAACAATAATATTTTCTTTAAGTGAAAACATAGAAGAATAGCAATATGTAAATGAAAATTGTTGACAAATAAAAGAGTTAGTATAATAGTTTAAAAGTATGTTACTTAATATGTAGGTCAATAGTTTAATCTTGCAATATTATATTTGTAACAATTTTTTATTAAAAGTGACCGCTTGTGTGGTATGACATTATAAACAATTGTGCCAGATAGAACTTTAGTAGGGAAAGATTTTCTAATTGCGTAAAATGAAATTACAATTGTGCCAGACAAATTATCATTTAATATATTTATAGATTAGAAACAAATTACCACGATAGATAAATAATTCAATAAGTTGAACACCATACAGTCACAAGATAAGGTGGATGTGTATAATTGTCCCCTCCCTAAAGTGCCTTAACATAAATGTTGCTACCTCCGTCCCAAAAAGATAGTCCATCTTTTCTTTTTCGTCCGTCCCAAAATATAGTCTAATTTCTTTTTTAAAAAGTAGTTGAAATACTAGTTCTCTTATATACCCCTATTTAATGCGCATGGTTATCATAAAAATAGAATTATTAAAGTATAATAATTAATAAATGAAATGGTATAATAGATAAATGAGATTAAAATTTACCTTTCTAATACTATTAAGTGAACTTTTCTTAATCTATGTGAAGTAAGAAATAGGACCATGTTTTTAAAACGGAGGTAGTATCTATATGTTATATTAAGAATTGCGTTGGAAAAAAATGTGAAGTGAGTAACCCTCACAGGACATTATGCTAAACTTTATGTTGGTAAAGAAAAGAATTTTTTGATGGTGAGAAAAAGTCTAAATAGGAGCTTAGAGAATAACTTGTTCCTTAATGAGTATTAGCGCTTTCATTTTTCTTAAGTGAAAATGTAATTATTTTAATGCAATATAAGACATTTGCTTTAAGTGCAAGTGATCTTTAATGTAATATTACTTTGCATTATGCCAGTACATCTCCATGAAGAATTTTCTAGTACTCTCTAGGTGTATCGATCAATTTAATAATAAATAAATTGCATCCCTTGAATCCACATACCCGTTTTTGATTTGATGATGGAGAATGGAGTAAGGACTGTAAAAATTTGTTATGTCTCTATGATTCTATAATTGACAAACTAATTAGTATTCATGATATCTCGATTTGCCAATTCAAGGTTTTAAAAGACGCTAATGCTATTTTGAAAAATAACTTAAACATGGGGAGCGTGCGAGGTATGTACTTTATCTCGAGTGAGACATTCAATCTAAATAGCTTGGCTGTGGAGTTTTATGCTATAAAATGGAGCCTAATTCATCATTACCTTTTTTTTTTTTTTTTTTCTTATTTTTGATTTGAAAGAAGAAGCGGATTCACATCACTGACGTGAGAGACAATAGCTCAACTTATACTCACAGAAATTAACAATTAATGATATGATATCTTTGAGTAAGACATCTTATCTCATCATTTAAATAAACAAACTCATGTCATCAAACAAATCATCTCGACAACTCTGCCCATCTCTTCTAAACAACTCAACTCATTTCATTTCATTCAAACAACTCAATTGTACAACTCAGCTCTTCTTGACTAAACAACTCATCTCATATTAAATAATTCATTTTGGCAATAACTACAATTACACTACTTCGCATCGCTTTTATAATTATATATACCTCCTAACATTTTTCTTATCTACTATGAACGCGAAACTCGGGTTTGCCCTAAGGTGCTATGCTAGCTGAGTCATTAGACATCAAAGGACAAATATGAACTGGGACTGGGAGAAGACCTATTGATGGTTACTTTCTTGCACATGGGAAGACGCTATTTCTGTATAGGCCTATTTTACAAGCCCATTTTGATTACAATTAAGAACAGCAAAAGGTCTATGGGCCGGGCTTGGTCAACGGAAAGGTAGAGGCCCATTAGGCTTTACAAACCCCCATGTAATGTAACAATATAAAGTTGTTGAGTTTGGTCCTTTGGTGGACTAGTTTCCTCAATTCTTTTGTTCAATTTTTACGTAGTTTGATAACAGAGGAAATTAGATAATTTACCTATTTCTAAAGAGGACTTAGAAAAAAATACTTCAAATTAGAAATTAATTGGAAGCCTTTTAGTTTGTAAAAGTACTATTTTCTTATTATATTATTAATTATTAATTAATTGTTAACTTATTTATAATTAATATATATATATGTATGCATCATATATTATATATATGATATATCTTATCTATTATATGTCATTTGTGTGTATATATATATCTCATATTTATCATTCTTTCAAACCCTGAAACTAGCAGCCAACATTATTTCCACCACTATTCTCTCGGACCACCGCCATCCTTTTTTCCACCACCACTTCATCCGTACGTCACCGCCATAACCTTTGTCTGTGCCAGCACCTCTCCATACGCGACATAACGACCGTGATTCCAAACACACCACATTGCGCCACCACCATTTGCTGCTATGGAAGAAGGCACAACTTTGAGGCATGTCCGAGCTTTCGATTTGTATTTTTCATTTTACTTTTTTTTTTTTTGCACCAATGTGTTTTTACCTACTTGTTCTAGGAGGGTTTACAGAAAATCTATCGATTGGTAATTCATATTCTTGGTGATTTTGGGGTTTTTTGGGTCTTAAAAAAAATATATACGAACATGATCCTTGGTTTTTTTTTTTTTTTTTAATTTTCTGTACCATGTTTTTTCATACCATTTTTTGGATGAGCTTTTTAGTTTTGGATATTGTTTATTAGTAATTTTTTTTTTCTTTTTTACTATGTTTTTCAGTTTTTAGTAGTTTTTCAAGTTTTTATTACTAAGCGGGGGGGGGGGGGGGGGGGGGGGGGGGGGGGGGGGGGGGGGGGGGGGGGGGGGGGGGGGGGGGGGGGGGGGGGGGGGGGGGGGGGGGGGGGGGGGGGGGGGGGGGGGGGGGG
>CAVNYN010226814.1:0-47531 GCA_963692815.1 Nyctanthes arbor-tristis
ACCATATGGAGCCTATCGCTTGGAGCATCTGAATGGGAAACGTCTGGCACATCCTTGGAATGCAGAACATCTACAAAAATACTATCAATAGATGGGGACAGAGAAAACTTGTATACGTTCTAGAATGACACGTGTAATTACACCTCAAGTAGGCTTGATCTACTTTGCCTCTTTTAATTAAAGTCTTTTTATGTTTCATAATGTTATTTATTGTAATGAATCTTACACAAAAGCTCATTGAGCCCAATTAGGGAACTCAATTCTCTAGGCTGGATCAGCCCACCGCTGGGGCAAATGGGCCCAGGTTACACAAAAAGTCTCGTTGAGTCCAATAAGGGAACTTAATTCCTTAGGCTGGATCAGCCCGCCTCTAGGGAAAACACGCCCTAGGCTACAAAAAAAGGCTCGTTTAGCCCAATAAAGGAACTCAATTCCCTAGGCTGGATCAGCCTATCACTGAGTTAAACACGCCCCAGGTTACACAAAAAGGATCGTTGAGCCCAGTAAGGGAACTCAATTCCCTACGTCATTTCAGCCCACAAGGAGCACCAATGCTCCTTACCATATGAAAATCGGAGATTCGACACCCGTGGAGGACATCTTATTGGGGGCAGACATAGGTAACAAGCCGCGCATCACAGCCACCTGATTAGTAAAAATATGCTGATCCGGTTATCAAACTGAAACTTGATTCAAACGAATAAAAAATATATACCGAATCGGCTGAAGAGAGCCGATCTGGATCCTTTCATCTGCATCGGCAGACGTGTGCTCTTCCGATCTCTTTCATTGACACGCGCAGATGCATAATTTAGATGCTTCCTCAGATCAGCTGATGGGAGCCGATCAGGAAGTCACTCTAATTTATCAGTTCGGGTGGTCTCAGAGGTAAATGGATAAGGATTGTGCGCACATCCTGAAAGAATCTCACCCAACACTTGAACAAAATTTAAACATCTTAATGGGTTAACTGTAGTTTATCTTGGTCAGTTATAATCTTAATGGGTCGTGACTTCTGGGTTAGCACAGTTAAACAACCTCACCCAATACTTAAACAAAATTTAGACATCTTTAAATATAGTTTATCCTGGTTAGTTATAATATTATGGGATCGTGACTTCTAGATCAACACAATCACACATAATTTTATTTTATTTTATTTTTGGTCGGATCGTTTTATCCGATCGGTACACCATACTAGTAGTTCGTTCTAGCTAATTGTAAACCTATATGATCGAGAATTCTAACTGGTACCGAGACGTGATTGTCTATATTTGGCCGGTTCGGTATGTGCTAGAAAACACATAAGGTGATTCAAACAGGATTGGCAATTTTTTTGCCGACTAGGATCCTATCCCTGCAAGACCTTGTTTAAGAGGAAACACGGGATCAGGAGTTAAATGAAGAAATAAAGTAAGAAAGAAAGTAATGATGTGTTGCGTTCTGAATCATCTTACAATACTAGCGACTACAAAACAAAACCCAGATCAGGTAAATTAAACCAAAAATAGAAATAGTAAAAAGGGATAGCTTAAATTAGTGCACACCCAGATCAGCAACTTCAGTTTCACTTGTAACCTCACCTTCTTTTGGCTGGCCCTCTTATCTGTTACCTCTAGAAATATCCCTTGCTTGGCCGTCTTCAGCGTCACGCTAGATATGAACGATGGGAGTTCGTACAACAAAGCACTCCGGAGCCTCCTCCTCGTCAAGTTCCTTATCTTCAGCCATGATATCCAGGTCAGCTTCTTTTTGGGCTGTAAAGTAAAGTTCATGTTCAGCCTTCTGCTCCTCAACCTTTTCTCAAAGGAGTTGAGATCGGCATTCGGAAATAGATCTTTCACTTTCCGAAGCATGTACTCCTGGCCGAGAATGAAAGAGTCCAAGTGATCCGCTTCAAATAGATTTGACTTGTGAAAGGCCCTAACATGAGAAACACACCACTGATGTAAGGCATTCTGAACTTGGCTGAGTTCCTTTTGAAGCTGGTCTATGTTTTTCTTGTAGTTTGCCTCTATGAATTGGATACTGGAGATCCCTAAGCCGGCCTGATTTCTTGGATTCATAAGCCTGTTAGGTCTTTGAAAGCATCTTCTTTAAGGAGGCCAGTTCGGCATGTAGCTTGTCCTTCTTGTCTTGCAACCTCTCAGCGTTGTTGACAATGTACTTGACTTTGGCCCTCGAGTGCGTGAGACCTGAAAGCAGCTGGCCGGTGAGGAACGAAGCTGAACGTAAGGCTTCCATGACATCCATCGATTCAAATATTTGTTCCTCCTTTCTGGTCTAGCTTCGGGCAGTGACTTTATAAGCCCCCTTAATGCTAGTCGGAAGCGTTTCCAAATCAGACAGACAAGGAACCGTGACAGACCTGGTATCTCAGTAGATCTGGGAAAGTTTCTCCTTTATCTTGGCAAATTCCGTTGCCCTCGGCTTGAAAACCAGCAGATAATGCCTATTCTACTCCTTCGTAGTGCCAAAAGGTGTGGCAATAGCTTTAGGTTTCTCCCTTGGTACCACTGGCCAGGTCCTTTAGTCCTTTTCAGAGGAAGGACTTTGACCTGGTCTAAAGGATGTTTCTTGGGATCAGAGGGCGGAGAAGTGGCATCTGTAATTGTGGGTAGAGATTTCCCAGCTCTAGTCAGGTAGTTGGCCTTAGCTTTCTTAGTTCGGAGGGTAGCATCAGCTTCTGTTTCTTCTTCAGTAGGCTCTAGGTCAGTTTGTTCTTCGCCTTCTTTTTTTTTCTTGGGGCCGGTATGCGATATCGTCCTCTGAAAGAAAAATGATGACATGTTAGAGGCTAGCAAGGATTTCTTAGTATCAAAATTCATAGAGGAGAATAAGCTAGGTTGGCTAGACCTGGTATTCTTTAGATCGAAGTAGAGCAAAGGCCGAAGTCAAGTGATGTGGTAAGTTTGGCCTTAAACAAGTTATCCTCAGTGAGGAGTTCTTTGTAGTGGATCCCTTCACAATTGTCCCCCAACAAGTAAAGAACTTTGCCTTGAGATATTCCATAGGGTTGTACTTCACATTCCATGCAGAAAAAGAGGATGTCAAGAGAAAGTTAAACATCTATCATGGTGAAATCACGATGTGGAGGCAACTCACTATAAATGATAAATTTATTGGGGACAACAGAGTCGTCCGGTTCATGAGGTTCTGATCTGTACTCTCCAGAGACCCAAAACCAATCTAGTGGCCAATTTTTATCGAGTCCAACAAACACTGATCAGGTTCCTGAGACCTTGGTGCATAATGGCATACTAAAGCCTAATCCCGCTTTGTCCTTCTTGAACTTGTAGAAATGTCAAAGACTTTGGGTGAAGGTATCGGTTCTCCCAGATCTTGCCAAAGGATGATAAACCCTAAGATCATCCTCCATTCATTGGGCGTAACCTGAGTGAGTGCCATCTCGAAGAAGTGAAAATAGTCATCACGATCCGTGTGAGTGGGAAACGAAGACCAGCATCCATTATACCTTTGGTACAGGCTATACGGCCAGGTGGTGGATGATGTATCTCATCCCCAGGTTGAGAAAGGACTAACTCAATGTCATCTGAAATATTGAATTTCTTGTGCCAAGCCATAAGTTGAGCCGCTCAGACTCTGTATCGTTGACCAATGGTGGCCCAAGGAATTCCCTTTGATGCTGGATCGGATGTTGACCGGTAGACCTCTACCGATGGGAGTCACGGTCTATGCACGGCACGGAGGGCCAAAACATTGAACGGTTTCTTCCTCACCGGGTTCGACCTCTAGGAAGGACGTTGGACCAGATGGATAGTCAAAATCGAAGCGACTATATTCCGTATAGTAGATCCCCTCTCAGCTATCTTGGAGCTCTTCTTCACTGTCGCTTCTAGCTCTTAACTCAGCTGTCCCTTCTTCACTATCTCAATATTCTTATGTTTGACTGAAGACCCCTGATGTGATGAGGCTTGGGAGTACTTGATTCGGATCTTTGACATCACCAACTCTGGATAAGAGAAATAAAGTAAAGGTAAAGAGAAGGAAAGATCGTTTACCGAATTGACGGACGATCCAAAAGCCTGAACAGAGATGGACGGATAGAACACCTGATCGGATAGTGAGAGAAATATTGCAAAGAGAGCTTTGTGGAAATAAAGTGGGAGAATGGGGGACGAGCCACTATTTATAGGAGAAGGACATGAAATTTGAAAAGAAGCTTCTAGAACCATAGAAATACCATCATTATGCATGTCTGAATGCAGCTAAAATGTAAACCAATGATCTAAATAATCAATCATAGTATGCCACGTGTCGCTGACCTCTGAGACGGTTTGAGCATTGACGTTAGGGATCGAAATAACCGCCATTAGTTCAAACCAATCTGTATAAGCATCATTTGCTTGTACCCGCCTAACTGACCCAGGTAACTGCAAATGATGGGGGTAATTATTGATACCGATTCGCTGATTAAGCAACTCAGAGGTGCAAAGGGAGATCAGTCCCTTTTGGCCGATCCTGGAAAGTTGTCAAAAGACTGTACGGGACCCTTCAGTGTCAGAAGAGATCATAGATTCTTGATTGATCTGAGTTCGCAGATCCGGAATAGCCAATCCCGTAGGACGATCAAGATGACGAAAAGAAGTGTGTGGAGACCATGAGAAAAGCATCGACAGTTAATTGTTTATTTGGACACAATTGAACAAACATTGTACTTAGTATAGTCGAGATCGGAAGAGCTTTATGTTTGAACAGCGTGTATGAAATTCCTAATGCACCCCGGGTCTCACCTATAAATATGGGCCTTAGGGCGCCATTAAAAGAGAGTTTTTTGACCTAGATAAAAGAAATTAGAGAGAGAATATCCGGCCTTAAACTCTGATCAATTTATCTCCGTTCACATCTCCATATCGGTTTTCATCATGACGAGGAACCAGGACCCTACCTCACCATCTCAACACACTTTTATTGCTGACTTGGGCTCACGTCTGTACCCACTGTCAACAATATTTTTTTGATACAATTTAGGAAACTTTCAAGAGGGGATAAACTAAAACTTTGGTATGTAGAATAGTGTTCAAAAAGAATTTGAAGGTTTTATTACAAAACCTCTCTTCCCATGTCGCCTACATGGATTCACGTCACATAGATTTAGAATACACATGGCTTCAATTGACACAGACCACATACGGTGGGAGTTTTTGTTACAAAATATTTGACACTTTTTAAACAGTTTCAGTGGTATGTATTTGGCAATTTTCATACATTCAGTTAAATTATTATTTCAAATTACATTATTCATATTCGTGGACATACTTATTTGTTACTATAACTAGAATACCGCCAAATGTAGTGGAGACTGACAGCAAGGTCTTAGACAAAAAAAATAAATAAAAAAATAAATAAAAGGACAATCACAATATGGAGTAGTAGCCCGCTGTAGAGAATTTTGTAGACTTACTAACAACAATGTATTCTTTTTATGCGGGTACTGTAGATAGAAAAACTCCTCAAAATCAATTGGCGTTTTTCCACTCATATGATTAACATACGACTAACAGAAACAACAATGATCCTAATCAATTGAAAGAAATTTTAAGCATATTCTTTCTTGACTTTATAGTACTTCGGTCTTCCAATTGATGGCGTATCTGCTGGGGCAATATCTCTTAAGTATCCATCCAAATCAAGAGATTAAAATACGTTATGTAGTCTGAAACTCAGCTTGATTCCTAAACGATCAAGCTTCTGTTTCTTTCCTACTAATAATAATTCTATTAAACCAGAAAGAAAGAGAGACTAGAATCATGAAGGTATGGGATAAACGTATCCCCTTACATTTTATTTTAACCTTTTCTATGTCCCCGCAGAAGATTTCCAGTGCAATTGATACCATAACTACAACACAGAGCCATAGAGATGGTGAGACACTGGTTTCATGGGATGGAAGCTTTGAATTGGGATTTTTGAGCCTTGGAAATTCCAAGAACCGTTATGTTGGCATGTGATACAAGAATATAAAAGGTATGCCAGTAGTATGGGTTGCCAACAGGGAAGTTCCAGTCACAAACACAACAGGAGTGTTGAAGGTTATTGAGCCAGGACTTCTAGTTCTTCTAAATGACACTAATGGTGGCATTATATGGTCTTCCAATACATCACGGCCTGCCAAAAATCCGGTTGCTAGCTTGCTGGACTCAGGAAACCTTGTTGTGCAAGATGCAAATGATGATGCCCCTGAGAATTTTCTTTGGGAGAGTTTTAACCATCCAACTGATACACTGTTACCAGGGATGAAGCTTGGCTGGAACTTCATAACTGGCGTGGAGGTGTATCTATCATCATGGAAGAGCAAAGAGGATCCATCTTTAGGAGATTTTACTTTTCAGCTTGATCCAATTGGTTATCCACAAATAGTTTTGAAGAGAAATTTGGTAGTGCAGTTTAAAAGTGGACCTTGGAATGGACTCCAATATAGTGGGACACCAAACTTGAAAGAAAATCATATTTACAGTTTTGGAGTATTTCTAAACAAACATGAGGCATACTATTCTTATAAGCTCCTTAACAGATTAGTTATATCAAGATTAACCTTGAGTTTAAGTGGTGTTGGACAGCGCTTGAAGTGGGTCAATCGAACAAAGAGTTGGGAAATTTATGTCACTGTTCCAACTGATAATTGTGACAATTATGCAACCTGTGGAGTATATGGTAGTTGCAATGTTGTGAATTCTCCAGTTTGTGGATGTTTAGATAGATTTTCACCCCAGGATCCAGAAGGTTGGAGCAGGGCAGATTGGCCAAATGGATGTGCTCGCAGAACTCCCTTAAATTGTACAAATGGAGATAAATTTCTCAAGTATTCTGGTATTAAATTGCCAGATACAAGATATTCCTGGTATAACGAGTATGACACTAAATGAATGCAAGGTAGCGTCCTTAAAGAATTGCTCTTGTACAGCTTATACTCAATTAGATATAAGTAGAGGGGGGAGTGGATGCCTACTTTGGTTCGAGGACCTAATTAACATCAGGGATCAACCGGAAGCAGGACAAGATATCTACATTAGAATGGCTTCTTCTGAATTAGGTAATTAAGAACTTACTTAACAAAATCTTTACTCTTCTGTTGTTTCCTTCTTAGATGAATTGTTATTTTGAAGGTTGTATCATCACCTAGAAGAAACCATATCGTGCATATAGTCACTCCAGCTTACCTTAGGTTTTGCTAAAAAGATGGTGTACAAGTTAAACTTCATTTCCAACCACATTATTTCTACATTTCCCCACAATTTTTACTCACTACACCACAGTCCCACTAAATGACTTCTACTTCTCAAAAAAGCTACACTAAGATGGCCATATATTTGCTTATAAAATGTTACAGACTCACAAGTAAGGAAAAGGAAAGTTCTTGAAGTAAGTTTGCCATTGACTATAGCCACGGTATTGCTTGGGCATAGTTTGGTGCTATATCTTCAAAAAAGAAAGAAAAGAAACCACAAGGCTAGAACGGGAGGTAACGGACATCTAGCATTTTCTACTGAAAACAAGTGAAGTTTATCTATAGTCCCCTTCTATTACTTTTCTGTGTCAAGTTACATTGCTTGTGTTACAGGCAGGTTCAGAGATGGCTATTCTGATGTTAATCATGTTGAAATTCACAATACAGACTTAGATATGTTTGATTTACATACAATAACTAAAGCCACTGATGACTTTTCAATATACAAAAAGCTTGGAGAGGGTGGGTTTGGACCTGTTTACAACGTAACATGCAGTTACTTATTTTGCTACTGTAACTGGGCATGTAACCCCATTGGGGATCCATGCTCCAAGTCCCAGATGTTTATCTTCGTCCTAGATTTATGTGTGAAGATGAGTTTTGTGGATTGCCATTGTATAAATAAATTCCTTTCACATACATAAGTTCTAGTTTAGGGAACACTAGAGGACGGGCAGGAAATTGCCGTCAAATGGCTGTCAAGAACTTCCGTCCAAGGAATTGATGAGTTCAAGAATGAATACAATTTTACAGCTAAGCTTCAACATCGAAATTTGGTGAAGCTTCTTGGATACTGCATTCAAAGAGAAGAAAAGATGTTGATTTATGAATACATGCCTAATCGAAGTCCAGACCTGATTCTATTCGGTAAGACATATTCACCTAGCACAATCACCTTAACGGACTTTATACTGGACCAGTCATCATATGACATCAGAAGTTCAAAATGTATTTTGAAGCAAAGTTTTCTGATCAATTGCAAAATATGGTCAAGAACACTTTGCTTTTGTTACCAAAATAGTTACTACTATGTTATGATATTTAATTTTATTTTCCATTTCCAATTATCCAACAAACAAAAAGCTTCATCAGAAGACAATCTTCTGGCAGATCCTACAAGAAATGCACTGCTTGATTGGCCAAAACGCTTTCACATTATAAATGGTATAGCTCGTGGACTTCTATACCTTCATCATGATTCCTGTCTTAGAATCATCCATAGAGACCTCAAAGCTAGCAACATTTTGCTTGACTCTGACATGAACCCAAAAATTTCTTATTTTGGCTTGGCTAGAAGTTTTGGAGGAAATGAGACTGGTTCTAACACAAATCGTGCAGTAGGAACATAGTAAGAATCTCAATCCTATGACATGAGAATTGCTCCTCGAATAGCTTATTTTTCTGATAATTTGTCTTGTAGTGGCTATTTGTCCCCAGAATATGCTATAGATGGCCTATTTTCAATAACATTAGATGTGTTTAGTTTTGGAGTTCTAGTGCTTGAGATTGTGAGCAGCCAAAGGAACAGGGGATTTTCTCACAAGGATCACCACCACAACCTTCTTGGACATGTAAGCATAGAATTTTTTGTGTGCAATGTGATGAAATTATTCCTATCTGCATTTGAACTAAATAAGATCATCCTTTTTAACTGACTTCATTTTGTATAGGCATGGACATTATATAAAGAAGGAAGATCTTTGGAGTTGGCTGATGAGTATCTTTCCCTCTCAGGCCATAAATCAGAAGTGCCACGATCCCTCCATGTAGGACTATTATGCGTTCAACAATGCCCAAAAGATAGGCCAAACATGTCTTCGGTAGTTTTAATGTTGGGTAATGAAGGTGTGTTGCCTCAAGCTAGACAACCTGGGTTTTTCACAGAAAGAAATTTATTTGCTCCTGAAGGTTCAACTAGCAGAGATACAGCAGCTTCAGTAAACCAAATGACAGTTACATTGATGGAAGCACGATAAGTCAATAAGTTATGTAACAGTCCATGTGTTGCTTGTCATTCTTGTTTAATCAGAATACTTATTTTGTATATCTCTTCCATAATACACTTGGTTGTATATTTGAGAGATCGATACAGTTACCAATCATTTTTCAAGTTAGTTATAAGATGCTGTTACAAATTTGCAAGCTGTTTCTTCTGTTTTCACTTAAAACCTTTAATCCTGAACTGCTGTTGCCACTGAAATGAATCCATAGTATCAGTGGAAACTAAATTTTGTAGGGCATTCATTTTATAGATGCTAGGAAATAGCTGAAATTGACACTCCCAAGTACTTTGCATTAAGAATTGAGGTCATCTTAAAGTTTAGTCCACTAATATCATAGTTTCCAACCCGTCCGGCCCAGCATTTGGCCTGGAAAATGAGTGAACCACTGACGAAATGGGACATTAGCCCATTAAATACTCCAGTTGTCATTAAAATGCTAATCTTGGAATAAGTCTTTTGCTAAGTATGATTAATCCTTAACAGGCTTCTTCACATGTCATCTTATACCTCATAAGATTCTCTCATCCAACAATTCAATTGACACCATAGAAAATTATTTTCTTTAGTCTTGACACGTCTTTTTGTGACACGCCCACCCCGAGTAGTAATAGTAGACACGAGGAGTGACGTGCACCAATAGTAGATACCAACTAGAAGTTGGACCAAGTATCAAGGCATCTGACTATGCATGCTAACTTATATAAATTTTGGCATTATCTCCTTTATTTTCAAGAGAAAAAAACTCACCTGGTCAACTCAACACAATATAACTTTATGTTACATTCCAAAATACTACCCAATCACATTCCTTGAGAACTTGAATCATTCTAATACGAAGAGAAAAGCCAAAATTTTACTTAATTTACAGAAGTAGTATAAATACTATAAAGTTGTAGTGAGCCTATGTAGCCACCTATTTACATCTATCACAAAATGACATGCCAAGTGAATACGCATCCAAAAATATATAATAACTGCATGACAATGAGGTAGCTCATACAAAGTACTATGAGATGACTTTGTCTTCAAAAGGCGCATATTGTGATTCAAAAGTTGCCCAAAATCTTTACTTGCCACCTGATAGGAGAAATCATTTGAAACTGTATGAGTTAATACGCTCAATGAGTGGAGAATTTAAAAATAACTATGCTTTCTCAATTATACAAATATACTGAAACAATATAATCAAATCATTTAACAATCGATGATAACAACTGAGTAAAGCAATTTAGAATACTATAACTGGAAAATCAATATCATATCATCTTCAAAGATCAAATCTATAATCTCAAAACTCAACAATATCAAATGAAATCAAACCAAAAGTACCCCTGAAGTTAACTGGAATCTGTTTATGCACACGTAATATCACACTTCCAAACCCGTGCCTACGGCCTCCTTCATGACCTATAGCCCCAAACACGGGCCAATAGCCCCATTCGCGAATGGTGACTTGGAGCACCGGCCAACGGCACCCTCCGGGAATGGATTGTTTCTCAATATATCAAATTACTGGGTACCAGATGGCAAGATTCCAAAATATATCACAATTCAGACTCTCGATTCTCATACAGCATCTCAAAATTTTATAAATCATTTCAACATCCTTTAAACTCAAGCTCATATGAGAAGTTCATGAAAATCACATAGCTTAAGCAAATGTTCTCATCAAAATCGCATAACATAGTGGCATAAATAATTTTTCATTTGCTTAAGAGTAAAAAGCTTTTCCACTCACAAAGCGATTAGCGCAAGTGATCTAGCTTAGCTGGGAGGCAGCTCCTACCCCCTGTTAGACATGAAATCATCTAATCTAGATGCTAGTTAAGCAAAATAATCCGGGTTTGGTTCTATATGAAAAATATGATAGCTAATCTTCTTATGCATTTAAGTCTCTTGCCTAGTATACTGGTGATATCTATTCTAGTCGACTTAAACAACTATGTCCTCTATTGACTTAGTAGTAGGCCATCCTCTAGCTTATCTTGCACTGAATATACACTTTAAATACTTTGTCACTTCTAGTACAATCAACCATCACTAGTAGAGAATACATGGTAACAAGCATAGAATTCCCGTCCACTAGTGTTGCCCTTCAATTCAATACTTGTGAACCAATCATAAATATGTATTCTATGACTTGCCTAACCTATGCTCTACCATCAGTTAATAATTATTTCCATTACCTTTAGCCTTCTAGGATTTCAACAAACCAATTGCCAAACATTCCATCCAAAGAGACTAGACATAGATTCACTAAATCAGGTTTCCTATCTTCTCACTTATATGTCTCTGTTTCCAAACAGATTTTTATCCAATTTTGATGGCTGAATCTAGAGGAACTTCAAGTTAATACACTTCTCTATTTTACCTTGCTTGTTGACAAGTTATTCCTCTTGCACAAGCCGCTGGATTGAGAACCAAGTTGCTGATTTTCTTCCAATCCTTCACTGTTTTGTTTCCTTTGTCCAGCTGCACGTCCTCTCTTCCTCTCTTATTTCTGAAAAATAATCTATAGCATAACTTAAAAGGAACCCTAAATACCTGGCTACTGCTGGAATTTGGAGCAAAACATATTTCTTCGTACCTTTCTTACTTTTCCTTGGCTGCTACTCACGTTTCTGCTGCCCTTTCTCTTCTTTTCTTCTAAGCTGATTTTTCCTTTTCTCTTACAAGCCGAACTTCATATTAAGGTTGCTGAAAGTTTTTAAAGTGTAGTATAAGTAGCCCTATGGCACCCCACGTACTCTAACCCTTGAAGAAATTGCCACCAGCTTGACTTTTTCCCCCTTCAGCTGATTTTCTTTCTTTTTTCTTTTTCTTTTTTTTCTTTTTTTTTTTTTTTTGCTGACTTCTTATCTTATTTTCTTTGTTTCTTTATATATATATATAGAGAGAGAGAGAGAGAGATTTAGTGGTTAAACTCTATTCTAAATTAGCATCTAACTCTAACTATCGAACTTACCTAGATTAATGTCGGTGGAAATAATCAAGTAAGTTGGGACATCACACTTCTAAACCAGTAAGATTATGGAAACTGATTCTAGGGTTTAGGGGGAAAAAGGACGAACACAATATGGAGAAAACACAGTACGAAGAAGTAGACAATGGTGGAGAATTTTGAATATGGACAAATAGCAATGTAGAGAGAAAAACTCCTTACACAGTTGCCATTTGTCCACTTGCATAATAACTATATGACTCAACAAAAAGAATGATTTGGGCATATTCTTAATCAATCCTCATAACTCATAACCAGTCACCTTGAACTGTCACTTTTAACATCACACCAGCTGTAGTGTCAGCTAACGAAGTTCGATTAATGTTTGACCAAGAAGGTTAGATACCAAAGTCCAACCTGGAATCCAAGCACAACGCGGTCAAATTAACGTCTATTAATCAATATAAAAAGATTTCATAATAAAACCGAAAATCAATCAATGCAAAAGCATAGATAGCAAGACAAGTGTATAGCTTAGGTGGGAGTGAAAGGAAAGAGACAAATAATCCATCTCATATTTAATATCAGTGAAACAGCGGTCTAAGTGATGCATATAAATTAGAAACAGCATACCAAATTTGTTATATTTAAGTTGAATCAAACCAAGTCAAGAAACTCAAGTGTCTAGACTTTAGATTAACCAAATTTAAGCTTGATGATAAATTTTTAAGCATATTCTTGATCTTATAATACTTCTGATTGCCAATATATGATGGATGCCGTATCTGTTCTGTTAATATCTCAATCAATTCTCATAAGCATTCTCAAAAGAGATTATGTGTACCCTGGACCTCTGATTCAATTAATGTTGTAGAATTTAGCAAGCAAAACTTTATTTTATTATCAAAATTTTGGATACAAAATTTGCACACTGCAAGAGAAATGCTTGCTTCACTCTCACAAAATGCACTCAAATTTTGTTCTCTCACTTTAAGCACTGACACTTGCCTCTCACTTGCACACCACTAACTAAACACTCACTTTCACTTCATTCTCACTTGCACACAAGATACAGTGGCTGCTGCCCCTATTTGTAGGATGCAATGTTGGTGGAATCCATAGCCAATTTCAATTCTAGATTAGTCCACATATGGTGGCTGTACTTATCTTCATTTCTCCAGATTCTTCTTTCAATTTGTAGCTCCCAATTCATGCATTATATTGGCCATGATTCTTGGTAATTCCGAAATCTTCCATCAAAGGTCGATAATGACTTCTTCAAATGTTAGATCAAGTTTCTGTTTATTTCCTACTTTTACTTCTGTTATACAAGAGACATAGAGAGACTAGAATCATGAAGATACTAAATAAAGTTATGCCCTTACTTTTTATCTTATCCTTTTTTATGTCCCTTCAGAAGATTTCCAATGCAACGGAGACTATAACTACAACACAGAGCCTTAGAGATGGTGAGACATTGGTTTCATCTAATGGAAACTTTGAGTTGGGATTTTTTAGCCCGGGAAATTCCAAGAACCGGTATGTGGGCATGTGGTACAAGAAAATAAAAGTTCTGACTGTAGTTTTTGTTGCCAACAGGGAAGTTCCCCTAACGAACACATCAGGAGATCTTGAAATTTATTGAGCCAGTACTTCTAGTTCTTCTAAATGACACTAATGGTGGCATTATATGGTCATCGAGGGCATCATGAACTGTGAAAACTCCAGTGTGCTCTTCCGATCTCTCTGGAAACTTTGTTGTGGAAGATGCAAATGATGATGCCCTTGGGAACTTTCTTTAGGAGAGTTTTAATCATCCAACTGATACTTTTTTACCAGGAATGAAGCTTGGCTGGAACTTTAAAACTGTCTGGAGGTGTATCTATCCTCATGGAAGAGCAATGAGGATCTATCTTTAGGAGAGTTTACATATCACTTTGATTCTAGAGGTTATCCAAAACTTCTCTTAAAGAAAGGTTCTGTTGTGCAGTTTAAATCTGGACCATGGAATGGACTGCATTTTAGTGGGTTGGCATACTTTCAGAAAAATCCTTATTTCAAGTACAGATTGGTTCCTAAGAAGAATGAAGCATACTATTCCTACGAAGTCCTCAGCAGCTCTATTATTGGTAGAACTTCCTTGAGTTCTAATGGTTTTATATACAACGATGGACATGGGATCCTCAAATAAAGCAGTGAAAGTATACGTTTCGGCTCCAGGTGATAACTGTGACAATTATGGTTTTTGTGGTGCATATGGCAGTTGCAAAGGTGCAATTTCGCCAAATTGTGGATGTTTAAATAGATTTTTGCCTAAGAATGGATCAAATGGGTGTGTTCATAGAACTCCCTTGAATTGTCAAAAAGGAGATGTATTTCTTAGGTATTATGGTGTTAAATTGCCAGACGCATGATATTCCAGGTTTAAGGAGACTATGACTCTAAAACAATGCAAGGTATTCTGCTCTAAAAGTTACTCTTGTACTGCTTATACTCAGTTAGATATGAGCAAGGGAAAGGGATGCTTACTTTGGTATAAGACCTATTTACCATCTGATGATAAATTACTTCACTCCCTTCAAAACACTAGAGTGTTTTGATGAGAGTGAGGGGGCTTATGATGATAGAAAGAAAGTGCTAATGAGGAGGGGTTGCTTTATAACTAACTTGCTAGGGACTCCAGTGAAGGGGATTGTGCCTTATTGACATGTGCGAACGACTGAACAAAAGGATCGCCTAGTGAGTGTGGTATAGATCAAGTCTAGTATTAGTGATAGTAACTTCTTGTAGTTTTCCCTCTCTTTTCCCCTTATAAATAGGGGACGTCTGTAACTAAGATGGGAGAGATCATTTTCTTCAATAAGCACTTTTTACATTTTCACTCTCTAAAAATCTGTGCTACTCTTGGTTCGGATTAACGTCAAACAATTACTGGAGGACAAGATATCTACATTAGAATGGCTTCTTCTGAATTAGATAAGAATTTTGAGAAACAGAATATTCAGTTCTAGTCTTGTTTTATTGTAGATAATTGGCATACAAAATTTTGCAGGCAAAGAAGGGAGGAGAAGAAAAATTCTTGAAATAAGTTTTCTGTTACCTATCTCAATGTCCTTGGCTGGGATTATTCTGATGTTGTATCTTCGAAAAATGAAGAAAAGAATCAGTAGGAGAAAACAGGAGGTAACCAAAATCTACTATTTTCTACTGAAATAATTGAAGAGACTTAGTTTATTATAATCTGCTAACTCGCATCCTTCATTTATTTCATTCAATCAAGTTTCATCTACTGCAATGCATATGTTACAGGCGTGCTAGGAAACAGCAGTTTGGATGGTACAAATGCTGAAAGTCGCCAAAAAGACATAGAGCTACCTTTGTTTGATTTATTATACACATAGTAACTAAAGCTACTGATAATTTTTCAGTTCATAACAAGCTTGGAGAAGGTGGGTTTGGACCTGTTTACAAGGTAATATTTAGTTTCTTTGCACTTAGCTGGGGATTGATTCTCTGATCTCAGATGTTTATGCTGCATCCCAAAGTTATAGATCTTTAATCAACATGCTGAACCATTCAGAAATTTAATTTCAATTTTAAAGTAAAATGATATTTTTAACAAACAAAAAATGTACATGTATTATCCTAAGTCATGTAAAAAGTGAGTGGGACTTGAGTTTAAATACCCATTAAGATAATCAAATGTCTTATAGAAGCTTAAGTTCTGATATATGGCATGTTGGAGGATGGGCGGGAGATTGCTGTCAAACGGCTATCAGTAAATTCCCACCAAGGACTTGATGAGTTCAAGAATGAAGTCATTTGTATAGCTAGTCTTCAGCATTGAAATCTAATAAAGCTTCTGGGATGCTACATTCAAGGAAAATAAAAGGTGTTGATCTATGGATGCATGCCTAACAGAGTGCTTGACTTGATTCTATTTGATAATAAATATTCATCTTGCACAATCAACTATAACAACTGAACACATCCTTAAAGATGGGGACACTATGGTTTCCTCCTACAGAAGTTTTGAGTTGAGATTTTTAGTCCTGGAAATTCCAAGAATCAATATGTGGGCATGTGGTACAAGAATATCCCAGTTACTACTGTGGTATGGGTAGCCAATGTGATAATCTTAGTTGCACACTGCTTGAGCAAAGGAAAGGAGACCTACTTATACATTAAGAGACCTACACCACCTGTCATGCGGCCTTTTGGGTCTAAATCTAAGAACAAAACCGTATGGACTAGTCTCAAAGTAGACAATATCATGTAAAGTGGATCAGGTTTTTGGTAATAGAGAAGCTAGAACCCAATTGGAAGTTTTAAAGAAATTTTTAAACTCTTGGGCCAAAATTTACTTATCGGTTGCAAAACAGGCCATCTGTAGCATATTACAAAAAGATTGCCAAAAATTTACTTTTCTGACAAATGATTAACTTAAAAGGCCAATGAGATGATGTCATGCAGCCTAAACATTCCAATTAGGTCTTGGTGCAAAAAGATGCCCTTATTAAATCAATTGAGATAACTTATCACCTTTTTATCAACCAAACTGCAAGAAGTGAAACTTTTCCCTTGGACTCCAAATTTCAAGACATCAACTTGGAAGAAAACGCAGGCTCTAGAGACCAGAACAATTAGATTGCTGATTGAGTAGAAGAAATTTTACTTTACGTAAAAGCTTATGATTAACCTTTTTAAGTGAAATGAACATATCTTTATATTTGTATGTATGTATGTATGTCAGATCGAGTAGAAGTTTCAGAGCTGGCTGTAGAATGTTCTATGTTACATACGCAGAATCATTCTAAAGCTACTTTGTGCATTATGATATAAAAACTAGATATTAGGACCATTAGTCCTGGGATGGAGAATATCTTTCTACAGATACATTGAAGAGTGCATTGCTTGTTTGACACAAGTTCTTTTGCTAGTGGACGTGTATTTCAATCAAGGTTTGTGTCTCAGCCTCATCCGCGGAGGCCTGAATGCCAGCAATATTTTGTATATTCTGATGTGAAACCAAAGGCTTTGGCATGGCTAGAAGTCTTGGAGGAAATGGGATGGGTGCTAATACGAGTTATTGCAACATAGTAAGAATCTCAATTTAGTTATAAGACATACAAATATGAAAGTTGTTTCTTTTGTTTTCACTTGACATCTTTAATCCTGAACAGCTTCTGGCGCTAGAATGAATCCATTATGTTGGTGTGAACTAAATTTGGTCAACATCAATTTCGCAAGTACTAGAACAAAAGATGCTACAAGGAACAGTTGAAATTTACAGTCCAAGTACATTGCATTATACTTTTCACATCTAGTCCAGCCAAGCAGTTGGCCGGGAAAATCTATGAATCACTCTCTAAATGGTCAATAACTCTCTCTGATTCATCTTTGTCACTGTGAGTGGCGGCTCACTTAATCCCTCATCCCATTTGACTCTTTGGCCCGTTTCAAATGTTTTGACTGTTGTGGTCTTTCCCTTTGAAGACATCATCTTGGCTTGTTTGTCTTTGGGTTTTGGCTTTCAAAAGAAAGAAGGAGAGAGGCAGTGAGTTGGGTGGCCTTTTCCAGTGAAAATCCTTACAACTCCAGTGAGCCTTTTGTTGCCATTCTCCAAGAAGACAGTGCTATGATTCTAGTTCTTTATGTGTGGTCATGAATCTGAGCTCAAAGAACACTACATCAAGAAAAGAGAGGCAGTGAGTTGGGTGGCCTTTTCAGTTAAAATCCTTGCAATTCCGGTGAGCCACCAGTTTCCATTCCCCAAGGAGATGGTGCCATAATTCTATTTCTTCATACATGATCCTAAATCTGAGCTCAAAACAACTACACCAAAGAGGATTGTTTAGAGCTGGGAGAGTTTTTTTTATCACTTGGGAGATTATCTGTGACTTTGTTCTTACAAAATCTTGTATTATAGACATTGTAATATCAACAAATTGTATCAGAGCTTTGGTAGGAGGGATCAAAGTGGTGGAAAACTCAAAAAATCATATCAAAATCACGAAAACCAATCAGGGTAGGTTTTGAAATTTTGTCAAAAATCACGATTTTGAACCTCGATTCTGGCCAAACCAGACGTCGGTTGGAGAAATTGAGAGTAGACCCAGACTCACTGCAACGAGACGCATCCACTGGTGATGTGTGTTTTTCCGGCACCCTTCAGTGACGGATTGTGGGGTTCAAGCGCAGCTCTGGTGTGCCGCGTATAGCGGCGTGTGGTAGACTTTCTAGTGATGACATCAACATGAAGTTTGTTTTTGACGTCAAGAGGGACCTTCTAGTGGTGGTGTTGTAATTTTTGGACCATCTGGTGAGACTGTGGAGCTCCGACAGTGAGGTGAAGGCGGTTTCCGATGAGGTTTTCCAGTAGTGGCTGGTGGTGCACCATTTTAGAGCATACATTCTCTTGATTGCTCTTCCGATCTTATCAACTATCGAAGACCCCAAAACAGCGTTGTTCAATGGTGTTGGGTATTGTCACACTAAACTATCCCTTTAGAAGCATTTTTAGGTTGTTGATTATCTTTGATGCTTCTATTATTTGTGATAGTTTATATGATGGGATTATGCAAATATTATGCTCTGCTATTTATCATGAAATTATGACTTGATTGATTGAATTTCTTGAGTAGTCTTGGATTAGCACATTATGTATATTACTTGTCTTTAATACTGAAAAAATTAGTATTGGTGAATATTGACGTGTACATGAATGTGTTGTGATTTGCATTATATTCAAAAGTAATTTTGGTGTTAGATTAGCTTAGGTTGCATTTGTGTCTGAGTGACTTTTGTTGAATCAGTATCTTCCTTTAAGTTGCCCGTCATGGGGTCGAAAGTGGAATTGTCACCATTTGATAGAAAGGGAGATTTCTCAGTTTGGAAGCAAAAAATGAAAGCCATTTTAATTCATCAAAGAGTTGCTAAAGCACTTGATGATCCAAGCACATACCCCGGTGCATTAAAAGCTAAACCTAATGAAATTATTGATATGAATGAAATTACACATAGTTCTATCATGTTACATTTGTCTGATGATATTGTGAGGCAAGTTGATGAACATAAGACTGCAAAGGAATTGTGGGAAGCTCTTGACAAGATGTTTTTGACAAAAAAGTTGCCAAACAAGATTTTCTTTCTTGAAAAGCTTTTTAGTTTAAAATGGACACAAGAAAGGATGTTGAGCCCAATCTCGTTGATTTTTGCAAGATTGTAAAGAGTTTGGCCCACAATAAAAAGAAAGATGATGAAACTTGGCTATCATTCTTTTGAACTCTCTTCCTGAATCTTATAGAAATATTAGGAATGCTATCATGTATGGTAGGGATAAGTTGACTCTGGCTATCATGATAGATGCCTTGAAGTCTAGAGAGTTGGAGGTCAACAAAGAGTCAAGGGACATGAGAGATGAGAGCTTGATTAGTCGTCCTCGGAGGAGGTATGAGTCCAGAGAGGGTAACCCTAGCTCTAGTCGTAAGAAGAGTAGAGGGAATTCAGGTGGTAGTTCTAAATCTCGGGATAAGAATGGTAACAAGTGCTATAATTGCAATATGCTTGGGCACTTTACGAGAGATTGCCCTAATTCCAAGGGGAAACAAAAGTACAGCAAGGCAGTGATCAGAACCTAGTTGTTGTTGCTGATTCCTTTCATGACTTACATATCAATACAGTGATTGATGCTGGCACATCTAGTGACCAGGGGAGCCTACATACTAAGAATGTGGGCATTATTGACTTTCACAAGGAGTGGATCCTAGATATAGGTGCTATAGCTCATACATGTCCACATAGATCTTGGTTTTATAACTACAGGAAGGTTGAGCCTAGACAAGTCTGTTTGGGAGATGACACTTCACATATTGTAGAGGAGGTGGGAGACATTGCCAGGATGGTATAGTCAGACCTCTATTGGGTGTCTGGCATGTTCCTCGGATGGCTAGGAATCTCGTTTTGATGAATGTTTTGGAGGGTCAAGTCTATAAATTTTGAAATTACAGTGGCACCTTTAAGGTTTCCAAGGGATCTCTTGTAGTTATGAAAGGACCAAGGAAAATCGGGTTGTATGTCCTTCAAGGTGAAGCCGTAGAGAGTGGAAAGTCAGCTCTATCTTCAGCTGTTGAGGATAAGTCGGACCTTTAGCATAGAAGGATGGGACACGTTGGGAATAGAGAGTTGAAATATCTTAATGATCAAAAGTTGCTTGGGAAAGATAGTGCTACACCTATGAGCTTTTGCGAGACATGTGTTCTAGGAAGTCACACTGAGTTAGCTTTGGGATTAGTGAGCACTGCACTAAGCGTCCTCTTGATTACATTCATGCTGATTTGTGGGGACCAAAAAAACATCCTACATTGGGGAGAAATAGATTTTTTTCTATCCATTGTTGATGACCACTCAAGGAAAGTTTGGGTATATCTCCTTAAATCCAAATCTGAAACCTTCAACAAATTCAATTCCTGGCTTACCTAGGTTGAGAACCAAATGGTAGAAGTGTGAAAACTCTTAGGACTAAAAATGAACTAGAGTTTTGCAACTTTGAATTTGATAAATTCTACAAAGGTTAGGGCATCAGGAGACATAGGACTGTGAGAAATACCCCACAGCAAAATGGGATAGCTGAAAGGATGAATAGGACCTTGATAGATAAAATCAGATGCTTGTTGATCAGCTCAGGGTTGTTCAAAGGCTTTTGGGGTGAAGCTTTGTGTACTGCTACCTATTTGATAAATAAGTCTCTTTCCAGTACTATTAACTTCAAAATTCCAGAAGAATTGTGGACCAGTAAGCCTTCAGAATCCAAATTTGTTGCATCCTAGAGTGTTTGGCTATGCAGCTTTTGCACACCAAGTTGAGGGCAAGTTGGACCCTAGGGCTACTAAATGTGTCATGCCGGGCTATCCCGACAGAATGAAGGGTTATAGATTGTGGGTTCTAGGTAAAAAAAGGCATAAAGATTATATGTAGCATAGATGTGAAGTTTAATGAACTTAGGATGCCTTTCCTTAAGACCCAAGAGAAAGAGACTGAGAAGGAGGAGTTTTCTTCTGAAAAGAAGATTGATTCTGAGGTCAAGAAATTAGATATTAATTCAAAGGGTAGGGAAAGCCAGCCTCAAGCTGAATATGATCATGAAGCAATTGATGAGCAACCTTAAATTGATCTGTAGGTACTGATTTGGTTAATTATCAATTGGTTACGGATAGAGAGAAAAGATAAGTGAAGCCGAAATTGAGATACATCTCTACAAATTTGATCGACTTTATCTTAGTTTCTGGTGAAGCCATGGAGTCTATTGAGCCTATATCATTTGAAGAGGCTATCAATTGCAAAGGCTTTGAAAAGTAGAAGCATGCTAGGAAGGAGGAGATCCAGTCTCTGAACAAGAATGAGACTTGGAAGTTGATTGAAAAGCCAAAGAATCAAAAAGTAGTTTAGTGCAAGTGGACCTACAAGGTGAAAGAAGAAGTTGAACATAATGACCCTGAGAGATACAAAGCTAGGTTGGTAGCTAAGGAATTTGCTCAGAGAGAGGGGATTGACTAGTGTTCTCCTCAGTTGTTAAGTAAGACTATTTGCTTAGTCTTAGCCATGCTTGTTGAACTTAATTGGAAGCTGGAGCAACTAGAAGCAAGGGCTGCTTTTCTTCTTGTAAAAGAAGTCATTTATTTGTCCGAGTCTCAAGGGTTTGAGGTGAAGGGAATCCTGAAGTTGTGTGCTTACTTAGAAACCTTGTATGATTTTAAGTAGGGTCCTAAGCAATAGGATATGAGATTTGATGCTTATGTGGTCAAGATTAGTGAATTTTATGTATGTCTATGTTACAGTAACTACAAAACTGGTTGTGAAATTTCTTTGTTCGTGTATGTTGATGACATGTTATTTGCTAAATTTGTCAAAAACCATTGGATGCACACATGCCTTTATCCTTCATAGAATGTCCCAAAGCTGATGAAGAAAACTAGGTAATGAGTAAGATTCCTTATGCCAATGCCATTGTTTCTTTGATGTACTCGATGGTTACCACTATACATGTTCTTGCTTATGTGATTAATTTCCTATGTATGCTCATGGCTAGTTTTGGTAAGTTCCATTGGTCTGTACTTGTGTGGCTTTTAAGATACCTAGATGAGACGGTTATGTGGGAGTCAGTGTTCGGAAAGAGAAGAGATAAGCATGAGCTTATGGGTTATGTAGATTTTGTCTTTGCATATGATAAAGATCAAAAGAAATCTACTACTTCTTACTTCTTTTGTTTGTGTGATAATTGTATCACGTGTGAATCACAGTTGCAACTGATTGTTAAATTCTCCAGCATTGCAACTGATGATAATCCTGTAGGTGTTGAAGCAGAAGTACCTGTGATTGGTAAGTTTACCGATAGTTTATCACTTCCTAGAATTGATAATGGATAATTGTTTTACACGTACTTGGCTGGAGAGAGCGATGATGATTTATTAGGACCACACTTATACCTTTTTGGATTGCACCTATAACCGGAGAATCCGGCAATGGATTGAAGTAATCCAAAGTGAAGATTTGTGTGTGGTGGCTCATTTAATCCCTTGGCCCATTTGACTCTTTAGCCCATTTCAAATGTTTTGACCGTTGTGATCTTCCTCCTTTAAAGACATTGTCTTGGTTGGTATGTCTTTGGGTTTTGGCTAGCTATCCAAAGAGAGAAAAGAAAGGCAGTGAGTTGGGTGGCCTTTTCCGGTGAAAATCCTTGCAACTCCGGCGAGCCTCTGGTTACCATTTCCCAAGGAGACGGTGCCATGATTCCGGTTCTTCATGTGTGGTCCTAAATCTGAGCTCAAAACAACTGCACCAAAGAGGATTGTTTGGAGCTAGGAGAGTTTTTTCTATCATTTGGGAGATCATATTTGTCTTTGTTCTTGCAAATCTTGTATTATAGACATCGTAATCTCAATAGCCATTAAGCTGCCAATCTTGAACAAGTCTTTTGAATTTCAATTCAGTTTAATTATCAGGCTTAAACCTACATAAAGTATATATAAAAGTTTCACTGGGGGTTAATCATATATAACTTCTCCAGATTTATTAAGTATGATTAACACTTAACGGGCATCTTGTACCTTATTAGAATATTCCTTCATCAACAGTTCAATTGACCCTGCTGGGCACGAGTCAACTTCTTTTATTACAACTCTTTCTCCTTTCAATTTTATTGGATGTGCTCGCGTCCATCATGAATATAAAATTGGGTCACATTAAAATATGGTTCTAAATCTACTGGAGAGACATGAGTTAGCATTTCAGGAAAATTGATACACATTTATCAAAATGTATTGTTGAATTCATTTGTCTGTGACTAAAATTGATTTATATAAAGGAGATTTGGGTTTATAGTATGCTTTTCATCTTAAATCTATAGTCCCGTTCTAGCATCAACAGCTCATACCTGTACGACAAAAACCAGTGACTTTGCAAATTTTCTGGAAAATTTTGCCATGTAGAGGCTACATGTCCACAGAATATGACATGGATGGTTTGTTTTTAGTGAAATCAGATGTCTTTAGCTTTGGTGTTTTGGTTCTTGAGATTGCGAGTGGCCAAAGAAATAGTGGATTTTCCCTCAGAGGTCACTGCCGCAGCCTTCTTGGACATGTAAGAAGACTGGTTTCTATCTGTGCACTATGTAATGAAGATAGTCCTAACATTTCCATTAAGGGTCCTCTTAGATGAGTTCTATTGTTGTAGGCATGGATGCTAAGGAAGGTCTATTGAATTAGTTCATACTTCCCCTGACATGTCCGGCTATGTATTAGAAGTGTTGCGATCAATGTCGAACTGTTATGTGTCCAACAATGTCCAGATGATAGGCCAATCATGTCTTCAGTAGTGTGTACATTGGGCAATGAAGGTACTTTCCTTCAAGTTAACCACCCGGTTTTTTCACGAAAAGAGATTTAGACACTGCCGATAAGCAAATTCAGTAAACAACGTGACAGTTATAGAGCTAGAAGGAAGATAAAATAGTTCAGGTCTAAGGGAAGATAAAATAGTTGATATATGAGTTTTCATGGCTCTTATTTATTTTGATTTTCAGTTTAAAAACGCATTTCTTCTTCAACCAGTATAATTGATTGTACGTTTCTTATCAAGTTCAAGTAACTGGAAAAATTTTACAGTAACTTTATCATTGTAAAAATTCTCCAATATATGTACGATCCTCAACAGAACTTCTTAAAGGAGTTTGTACACTCAAGGTAAAATAGTAAAAGACAAAAGCAAGTTTATGGATAAATTGTGAATCCTAACACATCATGTTAATTACTCATCATGATAAAGGAGTCTGTACAGTCAGGATAAAATAGTAAAAGACAAAAGTAAGTTATGGTGAATTGTGAATCCTAACACATCATGCTAAACCCAAAAGCTAAAAAGATGTTTCATAAATAATTCGTTGAAAAATGAAAGTTAAATTGAAGCCTTATTAGTTTATTCAAAACTATATAGCTCTTTTCTCTTGCTAACCTTGGACGATGAGAAGTAAAAATTGTTACTTTTTCGTTCACAATAAGATCATTTTGCTTTGAATAACAACCTAGCTACTTTCAATAAGTTAAACAAATATATATATATATATTGCAAAATAAAATCATGTGAAGTTTTACAAAGTATATACGGAGAAGACTAGACTAGACACTGGCTATTTTAATTACATATTCCACCGGCCATCCTTAGACCATACAAATTGTGATGCTGCCCAAAAAATAAAAATAAAGCTTGTACGAAATGATTTTTCTTTTGTCAAAGCCGGCAAAATTGAAAAATAAAAATAAATAATAAACCAAGAAATATCATGACCAAGCATGAAAAGGAGAGGAAAAGAAAGAAATCAAATACAACAAGGTATGAGGTGTCGAATATGGTTGGGGAAGTTTAGATATAAAAGAAAAATACAAAAAAAAAAAAAAAAAGAATTCTTAAATTCTTAAATCATAATCAATCTTCCGATGCATTCTTTCAAGTCAAAGAGATTAATTGACTAAATAAGATATATGTACTTGAGCTTGACTCAATCATAAGCGATCAAGCTTCTGTTTCTTTCCTACTTATAATAATTCTATTAAACCAGAGGGATAGAGAGACTAGAATCATGAAGATATTGAATAAACATATGCCGTTACTTTTTATCTTAACCTTTTTTATGTCCCTTCATAAGATTTCCAGTGCAACTGATACCATATCTACAGCACAGAGCCTTAAAGACGGTGAGACATTGGTTTCATCGGATGGAAGCTTTGAGTTGGGATTTTTTAGCCCTGGAAATTCCAAGTATCGATACGTGGGCACGTGGTACAAGAATATAACAGCTCTGACTGTAGTATGGGTTGCCAACAGAGAAGTTCCCCTCACAAACACATCTGGAGTCTTGAAGGTTATTAAGCCAGGGCTTCTAGTTCTTCTAAATGACACTAATGGTGGCATTCTATGGTCATCCAATACATCACGACCTGTCAAAACTCCAGTTGCAAAGTTGCTGGGCTCCGGAAATCTTGTTGTGAAAGATGCAAATGATGATGCCCATGAGAATTTTGTTTGGGAGAGTTTTAATCATCCAACTGATACATTGTTACCAGGAATGACGTTCGGATGGAACTCTATAACTGGGTTGGAGGTGTATCTATCCTCATGGAAGAACAATGATGATCCATCTCCAGGAGCGTTTACATATCAGTTTGATCCTAGTGGTTATCCACAACATGTCTTAAAGAAAGGTTCCATTGTGACGTTTAAAAGTGGACCTTGGAATGGAGTGGGGTATAGTGGGATGCCATACCTGCGGAATTATAATATCTTCAAATTCAAAATAGTTTTAAACAAAAACGAGGCACACTTTTCCTTGGAACGCCCTAACAGCCATATTATTTCGAGGGCCACCCTGAGCTCTAATGGTTTTGTACAAGGATGGACAGCGGACACTCAAACAAAGGGATGGAAACTTTACCTTTCTGTTCCAGGTGATAACTGCGACAATTATGGACTTTGTGGTGTGTATAGCAGTTGTAATGGTGCGAATTCACCTACTTGTGAATGTTTGGATAGATTTTTGCCTAAGAATGGATCAAATGGGTGTGTTCGTAGAACTCCCTTGAATTGTCAAGATGGAGATATATTTCTCAAGTATTCTGGTATTAAATTACCAGATTCACAAAATTCTAGTTTTACTGAAACCATGACACTCCAAGAATGCGAGGTATTATGCTCAAAAAATTGCTTTTGCATGGCTTATACACAGTTAGATATAAGCAAGGGAAGTGGATGCCTATTTTGGTTTGAAGACCTATTCAACATCAAAGAACTAGCTCAACAAGGACAGGATATCTACATCAGAATGGCTTCTTCTGAATTAGGTAAAAATTTCGTCAGAGACAAAATCTTTAATTCTTGTCTTATTTTCTCGTAGATAATTTGCATATAAAATTTTGCAGAGAGAGAAGGAAGGAACAAAGGAGGAAGGAGAAGAAAAATTCTTGCAATAAGTTTGTTGTTACCTTGGGCAACGGTCTTGCTTGGGGTTAGTCTGATGTTGTATGTTCAAAAAATGAAGAAAAGAAAGCAGCTTCAGAAAATAAAAGGTAACCAAAATCTACTATTTTTCTACTAAAGATAATTGGAGAAACCAAGTTTAATCTCCGAACTTAAATATTTCGTTTAATATTTTTTTTTTAATTTCTGCCCCCACCAACCAATTTAAGGCTTTTGTTACAGGTAGTCTAGGAAACAGCTATTTTGATGGCAAAAATGTTGAAAGTCACAACAAGGACATAGAGCTGCCCCTGTTTGATTTATATACAATAAGTAAAGCTACTGATAACTTCTCAATTTATAACAAACTTGGAGAAGGAGGGTTTGGACCTGTTTACAAGGTAAAATGTATTTTATTTTTTATTTTTTCCATTCTCTGAATCTTAGACGTCCGTGTTGCATCCCAAAGTTATAGATCTTTTCAATCAACATGCTGAATCATTTTAGTAATTTAGTTTTATTTTTAATGTAAAATGAAATTTTTAATAAACAATAGATGTAACGTACCATACGCTATCATCCTAAGTAATGTGAAAAGTGAGTTGGATGTGATTTTGAATCCCCACTGAGATAATCAAATGCTTTTTAAATGCATAAGTCTTGATATAGGGCGTGCTGGAGGATGGGCAGGAGATTGCTGTCAAACGGCTATCAAGAAATTCCCTCCAAGGAGTTGATGAGTTCAAGAATGAAGTTATCTGCATAGCTAGACTTCAGCATCGAAATCTAGTGAAGCTTCTTGGATGTTGTATTCAGCGAGAAGAAAAGATATTGATCTATGAATACATGCCTTACAGAAGTCTGGACTTTGTTCTATTTGGTAAAAATATATTCATCTTGCACAATCAGCTAAGTATTATGACATAAGCGAGTTTCAAACAAATTTTTGTAACTCCTAGAGAAAAAATTTTCTAATCGGTTGCAAAATACAGTCAACATAACATTCTTCTCTAACTTTTCAAATGTAGTTTTGTACCATGGGATATTTTATAGTGACAGTAAAATTGATACATCATTACCAATTTATCCAACAATTGATTTCCTCACGAGCATAGAATATTTTGGCAGATCCAATGCAGAGTCAAGTGCTTGACTGGCCTAAGCGCTTTCACATTATAAATGGTATTGCTCGGGGACTTTTGTATCTCCATCATGATTCCCGTCTCAGAATCATCCATAGAGACCTAAAAACTAGCAATATTTTGCTCGATTCAGAGATTAACCCAAAGATATCCGACTTTGGCATCGCTAAAAGTTTTGGAGGAAATGAGACTGGAGCTAATACGAGCCGAGTTATTGGAACATAGTAAGAAACTGGTTCTCTTATCTATAAATGCTCTATATTGCTTTTAAGTTTGTCTTCTAATAAAATTTATCATATAGTGGCTACATGTCTCCAGAATATGCTATAGATGGCATGTATTCGGTGAAATCGGATGTATTTAGTTTTGGTGTGATAGTGCTTGAGATTGTGAGTGGCAAAAAAAACAGGGGATTTTCTCACAAAGATCATTACCACAACCTTCTTGGACATGTAAGCATCATGCTCTTATTTCCACATACATTATAATTAAATTATTCCTTTTAGCATTTGGAATAGAAAACGTCCTTCTAATTGGCTTCAATTAGTGTAGGCATGGATATTATATAAAGGAGGAAGATCTTTGGAATTAGCCGATCCTTACCTTCGTGTCTCGGGCTATTTATCAGAATTGTTGCGATCAATCCAGGTAGGACTGTTATGCGTCCAACAACGTCCAGAAGACCGGCCAAGCATGTCAGAGGTAGTGTTAATGTTGGGGAATAAAGGCATATTGCCACAAGCAAGAGAACCCGGTTTTTTTGCAGACAAAAATTTATACGCAACTGAAAGTTCAAATAGGACAAATGAAGCAAGTTCAATAAACCAAGTGACTGTTACATTGATGGAAGCACGATAAGATAAATTACTCGCATCTTTTTTTTTTTTCCTTTTTAAATGAGAAAGAATGTCATACAGACAGAATGAGGAGGTGGAACGTGTTGAAAATCAATTTAGATTAGTTCTATGAATCTAATTATCTAGAGAAATCTCACATTGAATGTAGTGTCCTATTACAGTGAATGCAGTGTCTCTTGAATTCTCTCTAGCATCTATAAATACTATGTACTCAGATGAATGAAATTACTTCAGCCCCTTCCCTTAAAAATCTGTCCACGAGAATTCTCTCCAACAAACAATACAAAATCTGGACTAGTACCATATTCCATCAGAATGAAAAATATGAATTACATCAAATTTCTATGGCTCTCTTAATTTACTCGTCACTGCACATTATTCTTCAACCAGATACTATGTAGTTACGCCTCTTCCATTTATATGCATTAGCCACTAAATGCATTTTTAGTTCTACTTGTTTCAAAAATGCTTTCTTGCAAAGCTTGTCTACGTAATCGTTAAGTTAATTTGTTATTATAATCAAATTTAAAGAAGCAATTCAATGTGATGATGTTATGCAGCCAAAACATTCCAATCAGTTTTCGGTGCAAAAAAGTGCGGTGTGAATCAATTGAGCTAATTTATCATCCTTTTATCAACAGAAGTGAAAGAGTTGAAGCGTTTCCCTTGATTCAAGAAAACAACTTGGAACTAAACGTGGGCTCTGGATACCAGTACGATGAGATTGATAATCGAGTTGAAGAAACTTTACTTTATGTAGAAGCTTATGATTGACCTTTTTAAATGAAATGTCTCTTTATAAAGCCATAAATTTATGTCTGATCGAGTAGAATTTTCAGAACTGGCTGCAGAATGTTGCTACATTACATATGCAGAATTGTTTTAAAGCTGCTTCTTTGCATTATGAAGATACAAAAATTCAGATATTGGGATCACTATTCCTGAGACAGAGAAGGCCTTTTTGCTGATCCATTGAAAATTGCACTGGTTGATTGGTCTAAGCGCTTTGAAAGCAAACATATCAGACTTTGGTATGGTTAGAAGTTTTGTAGGAAATGAGACGGGCGCTAATAGAAGATTATTAGTTGGAACATAGTAAGAATCTCAGGCCAGTTATAAGATGCCAATACAAATATGAAAGTCGTTTCTTTTGTTTTCACTTAAAATCCTAAATCCCAAACTGCTTATAGCACTAAACTGAATCCATAGCATTGGTATGAACGAAAGAGAGTTTTACATTGATGTTAGATGATAAGATGCTATGAGTGTAAGAAGCAGCTCAAATTGGCAGTCCAAGTGCACTGCATCAAAAATTGAGGTCATCTTCAAGTTAATATCATAGTTTCATAACCCCATCCAACCCAACGGTTGGCCTCTGAAGTCAGTGAAACACCAACCCATGATAATTTTCAAGAACTTCTAAGAAGTTTTGTTAAAAAACTTCCCGGCCATGCGGGGCACGCCACATGAGAGAATCCACATGACTGGGAAGTTCCCCTAAGTTCTTGAAAAGTATCAAACCAACCAAAGGGTCGCCAGCCTATTGAGTCATTCAAGTGGGCATTGACCATTTTTTATTTATCTTTGTCATTGAGCAGCCACTCATGGAACAAGTCTTTTAAATTTCAAGTCAATTCAATTATAAAAGTTCTGGCTGGGGTTAATCATAACTGCTCCAGATCTGTTAAATATCATTAATTAATACTTAAAGTGTCATGTCATCTTATACCTAATTAGTTTCCCACATTAACAGTAGAATTGGCCCTCTTGGGAAGGAAAAAACTTCAGTACTCCAGCCACTGAATTTTTGTCATTTGTACAATTAATGGTCTACTTAAACAACTCACACCCCCTCATTAACACAGTTAACATTCCTTTCAATTCCATTTTCCTTTTATTTTTATTTTTATTTTTTTCTTCTTTCCCTTTTTGCCTTTTATAGTTTTATCATTTCACTTTTTTTTTTCCATTTGATGTGTTCGTCATTTGTCGACTGAAATATTTTCCTTTTTTGGTTGTAATTTTAGTTTTTCATTTCACCCTTTATTCACTTCACATGCTCGCTAGTTGCCGACGTTACAGTTTACATAGCATATCATTTGTATATTGTTTCCTTCAACGTTCGCACACATGATATCAATACAAATTTTGATACCGAAAATTCAGGTGGTGTTTATGTCAAATTATAAAGAACTATTGTTCCATTAATTTATATAACAACAAGAAACCATTGTTACTTTTCCTATCTGTGCAGTCGACAAATGGCGAGGACGTGAAATGAAAAAAGGATGAAATGAAAAACTAAAATTAAAACAAAAAATGGAAAATATTTCAGTCGACAAATGGCCAACACATCAAATGAAAAAAAAAAGTGAAATGATAAAACCAGAAAAGGAAAAAGGGGAAAGAAGGGAAAAAAAAAAAGAAAATGGAATTGAAAGGAATGTTAACGGTGTTAATGAAGGGGTGTGAGTTGTTTAAACGGACCATTACTTGTACAAATGGCAAAAATTCAGTGGCCGGAGCACTGAGTACTCAGTGCTTCTGAAGCACAGAAGTTTTTTCCTCTTGGGAAAGAGTCAATTTCTTTTGTTAAGATCTTTATCCTCCTTTGAATTTGATAAAATTAGTCCAGAAAAGAATATTCGGAAGGTGTTATTAGTTAATCATCACAACGTTGTTTAACCTGCCAAATTTTTAATATTAGATGTTTTAATATTGGAAGGATTTTTCGTATTTTATTGGATGTTCACTTCGATCATGGATATACAGTTGCATCCCATGTTAAATAGGTCTCATTCTACTGGAGAGATGACTTAGCATTTCAGGAAAATGTATTGTTGAATTCATTTGTCGAAGATAAAAGTGGGTTAGTATAAAGGAGATTTACATTTAGAGTATGCTTTTCATCTTAAATCTATTTCCTCATTCTATTATGCCACAAACCGGTGACTTAGATGTTGGCTATGTGAGCCCTAACAACTGATAGTTGAGGATAGTTATTTATTCTTATTGGTCTACTTTAAATGTGGTGCCACCAGCTGATCCAAATCAAATTTAAACTTGCACAGAGAATTTTAATTTTAAACATACTGTTGACGTTATAATTTTTTACTCTTATGATTGCAAATTGCACACTGTATCTGTTCTTGCAATATGTTAATCAATTCTCATAAGCATTCTTCTGGACCTCAAATTGAGTCAATATGGGATCAAGTTTCATTCTATTTCCTCGCTTATAATTCAACTAGCTAAATGAGAGAAATAAAGAGTTCAGAAGAAGTATTTGCCCCTGAATGTTCAAGTAGTAGAAATACAGCAAGTTCAGCAAACCGAATGACTGTTACATTAAAGGAAGAAAGATAATATGTTGCTTTTTGCCATTCTTTTTCAACCAGAATTCGTAAGTTGTATAACTCTTCCCTTGTTAATTAATTCTAGTCGTGTAGGTTGAGGACCTGATGCAGTTACCAAGCCAATCATGTCCCATTTTCAAGTCAATTAAATAATGTTTTTCTTCAGTGAACACCCATCATCTGGACTTCTTCTGACGGTGTAGCTTATAGCAAAAGATGCCACAATTGCAACGAACAGCTGAAATAAACTGCAACAACTGGAAAATTTCGAACTATATATATTGCTGCCAGTTCTCTTTAATTTATGGGACACAATAAATTATACGTGTGATCATCGAGTTTAATTTAAAAGCCCAAACTTAATTTGAACTAATTAAATCCATTTTGACTTCGGCAATTTGAGCCATTCAAATCATTTTTACCAGGAATGAAGTTCTGGTGGAACTTAACAACTGGAGGAGGGAAGATCTATCCATCATCATGGAAGGGCGATTAAATCTTTGATTCATCTTTTGTCACTGAGCTACCAATCTTTTAGTAAGTCTGCTACATTTCAGTTCAATTCAATTATATATCAGGCTCGAACCTATATATAAATTATAAAATCACGCCAGATTTATTGCCTTTAGTTGACCTTTTATTTGCATCGGTGACCAGGATAAGATAACGAAGAAAAGGGAAGAAAGCTGCCACTCTTTTTTACCGCTAAGCAGCTCACAGAACAAATCTTTCTCCTTCTTTGGATTTACAAAATTTGGCGATAAAGGAATATTCAAAAGGTGTTATTATTCAATCAAGCTTGTTTGACTTGTAAAAATTGTAATTTAAATTTTTTTTAATTAATACTGGAAGGATTTTTCATTTTTTATTGAATGTTTGCATCGGTCATGGATATGCAGTTGGGTCACATATTAAAATAGGTCTCGTTCTATTGAAAAGAGATGATAATCCAGTTCTAGCGCCAGGCATGAAAATTTTTGTGGCGAAAATCGGCCATATGAATGTGGGCCCAACAACTAAGACTCACCAATATGTTAATATTATATATTGGTCTACTTTGAATGTGGTGCCATCTGCTGGTCCTAATCAAATTAGCTAGAACGAAGAAATTTAAACATACTGCTGGCCTATAATACTTCCGCCTGCCATTTGGACATGAATCTATTAAAAAACGAATGGTTACCCGTCGCTACACATATACTTTTGGTACACATAGGCACCTGCTTTAATCTAATTTAACCCGAGCATAACAAAGGCTAAGGAAGATGAAGAAAAAAAATTCCTACTAGTATTGTGAATTTCTAGAAGTAATTAAAAAAGAAGTAACATTAGCCTGTCCAACATTAGCCTTTTGAGATGATATGATAAAAAAGAAATTTCTGGAGTGGATATTCCACCAGAGATTCCTTATCTAAGTAATTAATTAATGAAGAAATATTGACGAAACCATTACAATTCACAAGCATCTTTAGTGTCAACGAAGGAGTGGTCTAATTAACGCCTTTTACTACAGAGATTCAGAGCAAGATGTTGACATTGCAAAATTTTTATTAAGTCAACAACATTAAACCAAGTCTTTAATTTAGATGTCACACTCAGTGCAACTATCCAAAAATGAATCAAGAAGGGAAGAATAATACTGAAATGATGCTGCATCCACATCGTAGCAAATCAACATCCATGTTAGCTTCTTTTCTACCCAAAATTATCTATTCAACCCCGAAGAAGATGCCAAATAGAGATATCTGCTTACTTTTTGCCGTAACTTTTTTAACATATACTTCCCAAACATTTCCACTGGAATGGATACTATAACTACTATAGAGATGCTAAGGATGGAGAGACCATGGTTTCTTCTGGCGGAAGCTTCGAACTGGGATTTTTCAGCCCTGGAAATTCCACAAATCGGTATGTGGGCATGTGGTACTACAAGAAAATAACAGTTATGACCATAATATGGGTTGCCAATAGAGATAATCCTCTCACCAATAGATTAGGAATATTAAAGGTTTTAGATTCAGGGCTTAATTCTTGTTATTCTTAATGATGTTAACCGGCTAATAGTAGCATATCGTCTTGTCTTCTAATATGTCGTAAACAGTGAAAATCCCAGTTGCTAAATTTCTGGACTTAGGAAACCTTGCTGTGAAAGATGCAAATGATGATGACCCACAGAGCTGCATTTGGGATAGTTTTAAGCATCCAACTGATACAATTTTACCAGGAATGAAGTTTGGTTGGAACTTAGTAACTGGACAAGAGTTCTATCTGTCAGCATTGAAGAGCAACGATGATCCATCTTCAGGTGACATTACATATCATCTTGATCCTGCTGGTTATCCACAATGTGTCCTGAGAAAAGGTTCGGTCATGAAGTATAAAAGTGGACCTTGGGATGGACTTAGGTTTAGTGGAATGGTAAACCAGAAGAAGAATTCTATATACAAATATAGAGTAGTTCTTAATGAAAAGGAAGCGTACTTTAGTTATTACCTCATCTCATCAGTTATTTCTAGGGTTACATTGAGTGTGGGTCGTCTTTCACATGTAGGAGGTGTTGCACAGGGCTTGATATGGGTTGATGGACAGGGGTGGCAGATTTACACTATTGCTCCAACAGATAACTGTGACGCTTATCAATTGTGTGGCGCAAATGGTAGTTGCAATATTGCAGATTCTTCCGTTTGTAGGTGTTTGGATATATTTTCCCCAAGGATCCAGAAGATTGGAACAGGTCAGATTGGTCAGATCGGAATGTTCACAGAACTCCCTTAAATTGTCAAAAGGGAAGATGTATTTCTCTAGTATTCGAGTATTAAATTGCCAGACACACAACATTCTTGGTTTAACAAGACTATGAACCTCGATGAATGCAAGTCTGTTTGTTCAATGAATTGTTCTTGTATGGCTCATGGTCAATTAAATGTAAGCAATGGGGGAAGCGGATCTACTTTGGTTCGGAGACCCACTTAAAATTCGAGAGAGAGCTAGCGGACAGGATATCTACATTAGAATGGCTTCTTTGGAGTTAAATATGTCATTAGTCAACAATAAGCTTATATTCTCATTTTAAGATTGCATCATTCTTGAAAAACAACCCACTTATCTGTACTTTAACATTTTGCAGTGTCAAACGAAAGGAGAAGGGAAATTCTTATAGTATGTTTGTCGTTGTTGGGTAGTATGGTTCTGATCTCTCTAAGTTTCGTTCTCTATCTTTGGAGAAAGAAGAGTAACCATAGACTAAAAGGAGGGAGGCAAAATTTACTAGTATCTTCCAGGAATAATTAGCAAAGTCTCGGATGTCTATGCCAATGGTAAGTGGCCTTTCGGTTGCTTCTTTTATCATTTTACATTCAACTACTCCCTTAAATTTTCAGGGTCCTTGGGAATAGACCTACCATGGTTTGACTTAAATAAAATAACTAATGGTACTGATAACTTTTCAATTAGCAGCGCAACAAGCTCGGAGAGGATGGATATAGACCGGTCTACAAGGTAAAATGAAGTTTTTTGAAAACAATTGGGTACAAAGAACAATCAATGGTATCAGTTTGTGTGGTTTCAAAACGAACTCTTAAAATCACAAAGGCATCAATATTGCGCTAAGTCACCTAAAAATTGAGTAGCAAATTGTTTTGAAGGGACACATGCAAAAAATTTCCTTTGACATGTAGAGGTTCTCATAATAGGGCCTGCTGGAGGAAGGGCAGGAAATTGCTGTCAGACAGCTGTCAAAAAATTCCATTCAAGGAATTGATGAGTTCAAGAATAAGGTTATCTTTATAGCTAAACTTCAGCGTCAGAATCTTATAAAGCTTCTAGGATGCTACATTCAAGGAGATGAAATGATGTTGATCTATGAATACATGTCAAACAGAAGTCTGGATTTGGTAACAATATTTCTTGCACAATCAGTTGAATATGATATCGTATATGTCAGGACTATCAGTTACACTTTAGTGACAATGATCCAACCTTACTAGAAAAATTTGTCTTTTCCTTCCCTTTAACACTGCAAATATTTTTCTCTATATTCTTCTGGTTTTACATCCATTGAAAAGTGCATTGCTTGATTGGCCTAAGCGCTTTCACATTATAAATGACATTGCTAGGGGAATCATGTATTTCTATCAAGATTCTTGTCTTAAAATTGTCCATAGAGATCTCAATGCTAGCAATAGTTTGCTAGATTCTGAGATGAAACCAAAGACATTGGACTTTGGCGTGGCTAGAATATTTGGAGAAAATGAGAAGGGTGTTAGCACTAATAGAGTTCTTGGAACGTTGTAAGAATTTTCTAGCTAATTCTGTCATGTAGTAAAGATACCCTATTCTATTTCTTATGACGTTAATTTTCTAGAAAATTTTGTCATGTAACGGCTACATATCCCCAGAATATGCCATAGATGGTTTGTTTTCAGTGAAATCAGATGTATTTAATTTTTGTGTTCTAGTTCTTGAGATTGTGACTGGCCAAACAAACGGAAAATTTTCCCATAAAGGTCATCACCACAACCTTCTTGGACATGTAAGTAGATTGATTTCTTTATGAACAATGTAACTAAGATAATTCTAAAATTTCCATTATGGGTCCTCTTAGATGAGTTCAATTTTTGCAGGCATGGATGCTATATACCAAAGGAAGGTCTATTGAATTAGTTGATACTTCCCTTGACATCTCGGGCTATGTATTAGAAGTGTTGCGATCAATCCATGTCAGACTATTATGTGTTCAACAATGTTTGGATGATACGCCAAGCATGTCTTCAGTAGTGCTTATGTTGGGGAATGAAGGTACTTTGCCTCAAGCTAACCCATCTGGTTTTTTCACATAAAGAGATTTTGACACTCCCCACTCTGAGTAGTACTAACAGACATGAAGAGTGACGTGCGCCAATAGATACCAACTAGAAGTTGGACCTACTATCAAGGCATCTGATTATGCATGCTAACTTATAGAAATTTTGGCATTATCTCCTCTATTTTCAACACAACTCAACACAATGTGACTTCAAGTTCATATTTCCAAAATACTACCCAATCATATTCCTTGAGAACTTGAATCATTCTAATATGAAGAGAGAAGCCAAAAATTTTACTTAGTTTACAAAAGTAGGGTAAATGCTACAAAAGATGTAATGAGCTCATCCAGCCATCTATCTACGTCTGTCACAAAATGTCATGCAAAATAACGTGTGGCAAAAGTAATATATGCATGCCAATGAGGTGGCTCATACGAAGTACGATCAGATGACTTTGTCTTCAAAAAGCACAGGTTGTGATCTAAAAGTTGCTCAAAATCTTCATTTGCTACCTAATAAGAGAAATCATTTGAAAATGTATGAGCTAATACGCTCAATGAGTGGAGAATTTGAAAATAACTATGTTTTCTCAGTTATACAAATTTATTGAAATGATATGATCAAATCATTTAACAATTGATGGTAACAACTGAGAACAGTAGTTTGAAACACTATAACTAGAAAATATGAGCTTAAATAAATATCATATCATCTTCAAAGATCAAATCTGTAATCTCAAAACTCAACAATATCAAATGAAATCAAACCAAAGGTACCCCTGAAGCTAACTGGAATCTGTTCATGCACTGGTAATATCACACTTCCAAACCCGTGCCCACAGCCTCCTACGTGAATGGTAGCCCCAAACACAGGCCAACGGCCCCCTCCGTGAATGGTGACTCCAAGCATGGGCCAAAGGCACCCTCCGGGAATGGAGTGTTTCTCAATATATCAAATTACTAGGCACTAGATGGCAAGATTCCAAAATATATCACAATTCAGACTTTTGATTCTCATATAGCATCTCAAAATTTTATGAATCCTTTCAACATCCTTTAAACTCAAGCTCATATAAGAAGTTCATGCAAATCACATAGCTTAAGCAAATGTTCTCATCAAAATCGCATAGCATAGATGCTACATAAGTGAAGTAATCTGAGCTACATAAGTGAAGTAATCTGAGTTAGGTTCTGTATGAAAGATAAGAGAGCTAATTTTCTTATGTACTTAAGTCTCTTGCTTTGATATCTAAACTAGTTGCTTTACTCATTTAGTTATAGGCCATCCTCTAGCTTATCTTTGCACCACATATCCACTTCGAATACTATGCTATTTTTCCAATAAAATCAGCCTCCACAAGTAGAGAATACATGGTAATAAGCATTGGACTTTCTTGCACTAGAATTGCCCTTCAATTAAATACCTATGAACCAAATCACAAGTATGCATTCTATCATTTGCGTAACCTATCATCTATCTGTTAATAATAATTTCCATACGCTATTGCCTTCTAGGAATTCAGCAAACTAATTGTCAAGCGTTCTATTGGTAGCAAGATTTCAAAGGAGAGAAGAGATTGGAAGTGAATTCTTTAAATCAAATCCTTTGCCTCCTTGTTGACATCTCACTGTTTTACTGATTTTTTGAAGGCTGAAACTGTAAAAATTCAGATTAATACCTCGTACTCCCTAGTTTACCTATTTTATTAGGAGATGTTTTATTTCCTCTCTTCTTCTCCGGTTCTTCTTCTCTTTTCTGCTCCTAGTTACTTCTTTTTCTCTGCTGCAGATTCAGCCCCGTGTCTTCTCTTGTTTCACTTTTTCTTAAGTTGATTTCTCTCTATTGTACGTGCCTTTATGTCCTAATAAGGCTCCAGCTGAAGTGTGTACAAGTATTGGGTTTCCTAAGTCTTTAATGGGCCCGTTTATGTCTTAATTTGGCTGAATAAAGTTCCACTGCTTGCCTTATTTCTAATCTCTATCAAATTGCTTATTTTATTTACTTATTTCTTTTGTTTTATTTCTTTTTCCTTTTTGTTTTGTTTTATTTACTACTCTAAAAATTCCTTTACACGACGCTCTTCCGATCTTATTCTAAACTAACATCTAACTTAAAGTCTAACTATTTAACTTCCCTCGATTAATATCGGTGGAAATAAACAAGTCGGTTGGGACGTCACAGATTTAGGCACTGCCGATAGTCCATGTGGCAATGAAGCAGATTCAGTAAACAACGTGACAATTACAAATCTAGAAGGAAGATAAAATAGTTGATATATAAATTTTTATTTGATATATAAATTTTCATAACTCTTTTATTTATTTTGATTTTCAGTTTAATTAAAGACACATTATTTCTCCTTCAGCTAGTATAATTACTTGTATGTTTTTTTTTTTTTTTTTTTATCAAGTTCAAGTAACTGTAAAAATTTTACAGCAGCTTTGTCGTTGCAAAAATTTTCCGATATACGATCCTCAGTAGTTAGAACTTCTTAAAGGAATTTGTATACTCAGGATGAAATAGTAAAAGACAAAAGTAAGCTACGGAGAAATTGTGAATCCTAACACATCGTGTTAATTACTCATCATGCTTAAAGGAGATTGTACAGTAAAGATAACAAAGTAAAAGACAAAAGTAAGTTATGGTGAAATTGTGAATCCTAGCAAACCATGCTAATTGATAAATAATTTGTTCAAAAATGTAAGTTAAATTGAAGCCTTATTTAGTTTATCAAAACTATATAGCTCTTTTCTCTTGCTAATCTTGGACGATGAAAAGTGAAAATTGTTACTTTTTCATTCACAATAAGATCATTTTGCTGTGAATAACAACCTAATAAGATAAACAATATATATATTCTGCAATGTAAAATCATGTGAAATTTTTCAGAAGTATACACATTATGTATAGAAAAAGACTACACTAGCTATTTTAATTAGATTTTCCACCTGCCACTAATTGCGAGGGTGCCCAAAAAATAAAAATAAAGCTCGTATGAAATGATTTTTCTTTTGTCAAAGCCGGCAAAATTGAAAAATAAATATCAATAATAAACCAAAAAATATCATGACGCAAGCATGGTGGGGGGGGGGGAATCAAATACAACAAGGTGTGAGAATATGGCCGGCGAAGTTACATATAAAAAAATACAAAAAAAATTAAAATTAAACAAGGAAAGTATGAAATAAGATGTGTATTAATCTTGATGAGTTAACTAATTTCGGGGCATCTTTCAGCAAAAAAAGAAAAAAAAGGAAAAAACACATTAACTTCGAGTGAGTTGAGTGGGTCATAGCACTCGTTTTAAAATAAATAGATGGAGTACCGAGTATAAAGTGTATCCAGAGTACTAGAAAAACTTTCACCATTGAGGATACTTGGAACTTATGAAATTTAAAGATCCATTATGATACTGATAAATAGTGATGAGGGGATCGAGTGAGTGTGTTCGCATAGAAGATATACGATAGCATCCCCGTAACATCTCACAACAGCAGTCTCGGATCCAAAGGTTCCAGAACGCCGCCGACTAACTTCTATAAACACGTAGGTGGGGTATCACTACGGCCGGGGAACATCATCGTTACACACTTTAAGCACACTTACGCACACTTCATGAACACCATTAACACTCAATCTATGATTAAATTCCATATTGAGAGCACCCCTTAAAATTCAACAAATTCAACTAAAGTTTATCGAAATCTAGCAAATTCCAAGGCATAGAATTCTATTAAAATTTGAAGGATTCTGTGAAACTTTATTAAACTCCATGAAAATCTATAAACTCTAAAATCCATACAATTCCATTGTGAGGACCCCTCTCCTCCCGGGGACCAACCACCAAAAGACGATCCTAATCAATTTGCAAAGAAATCTTAAGGACTTATTCTTGACATTAGAGTGTTTCCTACTTATTATAATAATTCTTGACCTTAAACACTTGACCCTGACCTTAAATACTTGACCCAATCAGTTTTCCGTTTGGCAATTGGATGCCGTATCTGTTTGGCAATATCTTAAATTCTTAAATCTTAATCAATCTTCATAAGCATGCATTCTGCCAAGTCATGAGATTAATTGACTAAATAAGATATGTACTTGAACCTCAAACCCAGTCAAAAGCGATCAAGCTTCTGTTTCTTTCCTACTTATAATAATTCTATTAAACCAGAGGGATAGAGAGACCAGAATCATGAAGATATTGAATAAACATATGCCGTTACTTTTTATCTTAACCTTTTTTATGTCCCTTCATAAGATTTCCAGTGCAACTGATACCATATCTACAGCACAGAGCCTTAAAGACGGTGAGACACTGGTTTCATCTGATGGAAGCTTTGAGTTGGGATTTTTTAGCCCTGCTGGAAATTCCAAGTACCGATACGTGGGCATGTGGCACAAAAATATAACAGTTTTGACTGTAGTATGGGTTGCCAACAGAGTAGTTCCACTCACAAACACATCCGGAGTCTTGAAGGTTATTGAGCCAGGAATTCTAATTCTTCTAAATGACACTAATGGTAGCATTTTATGGTCATCCAATACATCACGACCTGTAAACACTCCGGTTGCAAAGCTGCTGGACTCCGGAAACCTTGTTGTGAAAGATGCAAGTGATGATGCCCCTGAGAATTTTGTTTGGGAGAGTTTTAATCACCCAACTGATACATTGTTACCAGGAATGAAGTTCGGATGGAACTTTGTAACTGGTTTGGAGGTTTATCTATCCTCATGGAAGAGCAATGATGATCCATCTCCAGGAGATTTTACATATCACTTTGATCCAAGTGGTTATCCACAACATGTCTTAAAGAAAGGTTCCATTGTGATGTTTAAAACTGGACCATGGAATGGAGTGGGGTATAGTGGGCTGCCATACGTGCACAATTATAATCGCTTCAAATTCACAATGGTTTTAAACAAAAACGAGGCACACTTTTCCTTGGAGCGCCTTAACAGCTATATTATTGGAAGAGTCACCCTAACCTCTAATGGTTTTGTACAAGGATGGATAGAGGATACTCCAACAAAGGGATGGAAACTTTACCTTTCTTCTCCTGGTGATACCTGTGACAATTATGGACTTTGTGGTACATATAGCAGTTGTAATGGTGCGAATTCACCTACTTGTCAATGTTTAGATGGATTTTTACCTAAGAATGGATCAAAGGGGTGTCTTCGCAGAACTCTCTTGAATTGTCAAAACGGAGATATATTTCTCAAGTATTCTGGTATTAAATTGCCAGATTCACAAAATTCTATTTTTAATGAAACCATGACACTCCAAGAATGCGAGTTATTTTGCTCCAGAAACTGCTCTTGCATGGCTTATACTCAGTTAGATATAAGCAAGGGAAGTGGATGCCTATTTTGGTTTGAAGACCTATTCAACATCAAAGAACTAGCTCAACAAGGACAAGATATCTACATCAGAATGGCTTCTTCTGAATTAGGTAAGAATTTCATCAGAGACAAAATCTTTAATTCTTGTCCTGTTTCCTTGTAGATAATTTGCATATAAAATTTTACAGACAAAGAAGTAAGGAACAAAGGAGGAAGAAGAAGAAAAATTCTTGAAATAAGTTTGTCATTACCTTTGGCAATGGTCTTGCTCGGGGTTAGTCTGATGCTGTATGTTCAAAAAATGAAGAAAAGAAACCAGCAACAGAAAACAGAAGGTAACCAAAATCTACTATTTTTCTACTGCAGATAATTGAAGAAACCAAGTTTAATCTCCTAACTTAAATCCTCTGTTTATTTATTTTTTCCCCCCTCCTTCCAATCAAGTTTCATCCAATTTAAGGCTTTTGTTACAGGCAGTATAGGAAACAGCTGTTTTGATGGTAAAAATGTTGAAAGCCACAACAAAGACATAGATCTGCCCTTATTTGATTTATATACAATAACTAAAGCTACTGATAACTTCTCAATTTATAGCAAGCTTGGAGAAGGCGGGTTTGGACCTGTTTACAAGGTAAAATGCAGTTTTTTTCCATTCTCTAAATCTTAGACGTTCGTGTTGCATCCCAAAGTTAAGTTTTTTTTAATCAACATGCTGAATCATATAAGAAATGTAATTTAATTTTTAATGTAAAATGAAATTTTTAACAAACAAAAGATATACTGCACGTTAACATCCTAAGTAATGTGAAAAGTGAGTTGGATGTGATTTTAAATCCCCACTGAGATAATCAAATGCCTTTTAAATGCAAAAGTCTTGATATAGGGCATGCTGGAGGACGGGCAGGAGATTGCTGTCAAACAGCTATCAAGAAATTCCCTCCAAGGAGTTGATGAGTTCAAGAATGAAGCTACCTGCATAGCTAAACTTCAGCATCGAAACCTGGTGAAACTTCTCGGATGCTGCATTCAGCGAGAAGAAAAGATGTTGATCTATGAATACATGCCTAATAGAAGTCTGGACTTCGTTCTATTTGGTAAAAAAATATTCATCTTGTACAATCAGCTAAGTATTATGACATAAGGGAGTTTCAAACAAATTTTTGTAACTCCGGGAGCAAACTTTTCTAAACAGTTGCAAAATACGGTCAACATGACATTCTTTTCTAACTAATTAGATGTAGTTTTGTACTATGGGATATTTTATAGAGATGGTAAAATTGATAAATCATTTCCAATTTATCTAACAAATGATTTGATTTCCTCACAAGCGTAGAATCTTTTGGCAGATCCTATGCAAAGTCAAGTGCTTGATTGGCCTAAGCGCTTTCACATTATAAATGGTATTGCTCGGGGACTTTTATATCTCCATCACGATTCTCGTCTCAGAATCATCCATAGAGACTTAAAAACTAGTAACATTTTGCTCGATTCAGAGATGAACCCAAAGATATCAGACTTTGGCATCGCTAAAATTTTTAGAGGAAATGAGACTGGAGCTAACACGAGTCGAGTTATTGGAACATAGTAAGAATCTTAGCCTTCTTATCTATAAATGCACTATATTGCTTTCTAAGTTGTTCTTCTAATAAACTTTACCACGTAGTGGATATATGTCTCCAGAATATGCTATAGATGGCATGTTTTCGGTGAAATCGGATGTATTTAGCTTTGGTGTGATAGTGCTTGAGATTGTAAGTGGCAAAAGAAATAGGGGATTTTCTCATAGAGATCATTACCACAACCTTCTCGGACATGTAAGCATCATGCTCTTATTTCCACAAACACTATAATTAAATTATTCCTTTTAGCATTTGAAATAGAAAATGTCCTTTTAATTGGCATTAATCAGTGCAGGCATGGTTGTTGTATAAAGAAGGAAGATCTTTGGAATTAGCCGATCCTTGCCTTGGTCACTCCGGCTACTTATCAGAATTGGTGCGATCAATCCAGATAGCACTGCTATGCGTCCAACAACGTCCAGAAGACAGGCCAAGCATGTCAGAGGTTGTGTTAATGTTGGGCAATGAAGGCATATTGCCACAAGCAAGACAACCTGGTTTTTTTGCGGACAAATATTTATTTGCTGCTGAAAGTTCAGATGGTCCAAATGGAGCAATTTCAGTAAATCAAGTGACTATTACATTGATGGAAGCACGATAAGATAAATTAGTCACATCTTTTTACGCTTTAAATGAAAAAGAATGTTATACATAAAAAATGTGGGGCTGGAACGAAAAAAAATATCAATTACATTGAATTTCCATGGCTATCTTAGTTTACTATTCAGTGCACGTCATTCTTCAACTAGATACTATGTAGTTACACCTCTTCCATTTATATGCATTAGCCATTAAATGCGTTTTTAGTTTACTTGTTTCGAAAATGGTTTCTTGCATCTGATTATCTTAAAAGCTTGTCTACATAATCATTAAGTTAATTTGTAATTATAATCAGATTTAGAGAAACGATTCAATGAGATGATGTTATGTAGCCAAAACATTCCAATCAGTTTTTGGTGCAAAAAAGCACAGTGTAAATCAATCGAGTTAACTTATCATCCTTTTATCAACCGAAGTGAAAGAGCTGAAGCTTTTCCCTTGAACTCCATAGTTCAAGAAAACATCTTAGAACTAAACATGGCTCTGGAGACCAGTACGATGAGATTGCTGATCAAGTTGAAGAAACTTTATGTAGAATTCTGCTTGTGATTGACCTTTTTAAATGAAATGTCTCTTTATAGAGCACTAAATTTATGTCTGATCGAGTAGAAGTTTCAGAACTCGCTGCTGAACATTGCTATGTTACATACACAGAATTGTTCTAAAATTACTTCATTGCTTTATGAAGATACAAAAATTCAGACATTGGGGTCGCTAGTCTTGAGACAGAGAAGATCTTTTTGCTGATCTATTGAAAAGTGCACTGCTTGATTGGGCTAACGCTTTGAAAGCAAAAATATCATACTTTGGTACGGTTAGAAGTTTAGTAGGAAATGAGACGGGTGCTAATACAAGAAGAGTAGTTGGAACATAATAAGAATCTCAAGCCAGTTATAAGATGCCAATACAAATATGAAAGTCGTTTCTTTTGTTTCACTTAAAATCCTAAATCCCGAATTGCTAGTACTAAACTGAATCCATATCATTGGTATGAACTAAACAGAGTTTTACATTGATGTTAGATCATAGGATGCTATGACCCTAAGAATCAGTTCAAATTGGCAGTCCAAGTGCTCTGCGCCAAGAATTGAGGTCATCTTCAAATTAATATCATAGTTTCCTAACCTCAGCCGTTGGCCTGTGAAGTCAGTGAAACACCAACCAACGGTAATTTTCAAGAACTTCTGAGAAGTTTTGTTAATCGCACGCCACATGACTGGGACGTTTCCTGGAAGTTCTTGACAATTATCACATCAACCCTAGCCTATTGAATCCTTCAAGTGGAAATTGACTATCTTTAATTTATCTTTGTCATTAAGCTGCCACTAATGGAAAAAGTCTTTTAAATTTCAAGTCAATTCAATTATAAAAGTTGTGGCTGGGGTTAATCATAACTGCTCCGGATTTATTTAGTATCATTAATAATTAAAGTGGCACCTTTACATGTCATCTTATACCTAACTAGATTCCCTCATAAACAGTTGAGTTGGCCATCCTGGGAAAGAGTCAATTTATTTTGTTAAGTTCTTTCTCCTCCTTTGAATTTGATAAAATTTGTCCAGAAAAGAATATTTGGAAGGTATTATTGGTTAATCATCACAAGCCCGTTTGACCTGCCAAATACTTAATGTTAGATGTTTTAATATTGGAAGGATTTTTCGTATTTTATTGGATATACAGTTGCATCACATATTAAAATAGGTATATTCTGATGGGGAGAGATGACTTTGTATTTAGATTATGCTTTTCATCTTAAATCTATTTCCTCATTCTATTATGACACAAACATGTTGGCTATGTGAGCCCTAACAACTGATAGTTGAGGATAGTTATTTATTCTTATTGGTCTACTTTAAATGTGGTGCCACCAGCTGATCCAAATCAAATTTAAACTTGCACAGAGAATTTTAATTTTAAACATACTGTTGACGTTATAATATTTTACTCTTATGATTGCAAATTGCACACTGTATCTGTTCTTGCAAGATCGGAAGAGCGTCGTGTACACGTCTCATAAGCATTCTTCTGGACCTCAAATTCAGCCAATATGGGATCAAGTTTCTTTCTATTTCCTCCTCCCTTATAATTCAACTAAAGAAGAGAAATACAGAGGCCAGAGTATGCTCTTACTTTTTATATTCACCTTTCTTCTGTCCCTTAAGAAGATTCCCAATGCAACTGACAGTTACCAATACCATAACACAGAACCTTAGAGATGGTGAGACACTGGTTTCATCTTATGGAAGTGTTGAATTCGAATTTTTAGCCCTGAAAATTCCAATGATCGATATGTGGGCATGTGTAACAAGAAGATAACAGTTACTAATGTAGTTTGGTTTGCTAATAGGGAAATTCCACTCACAAATACATCAGGGTCCCCAATGTTAGTGAGCCAGGACTTCACCTACTTCCTCTGAATGACAGTAATGGTTGTATTATAAGATTATCTAATGCATCACGACCTGTCAAGAATCTGGTCACAAAGTTGTTGGAATCTGGAAACCTCATTGTGGAAGATGCGGATGTTTACGTGTAGCTATCAGAATTTTTCTATCCAAATTGAGAGATATTTTAGGAAACTGATCTTCATTTACAAAGCAAACAAGTTTTCAGTGTTATGAGAAACTAAAGACTAAAAACAAAGAAAGACAACGTGCTTTTATAGTTTTCAATAAATTGTTCCAAATTAGGTTATCCTATATGTATGGCCAATATCTCATTCTTTGTTACCATTTTCATTTGTTAAACATCATGATAGATGTATATGACTCAGTAAAAATTAAAAAGAATGATCACAATCAAATTTCATTGGCATAGAAATTCTAAGCATATTCTTGGCCTTACTTCAGTCTTCTGATTGCCAATAATTTTATGCCGTACCTCTGTTGGTAATACCTCACTCAATCCTCATATGCATTCTTCCAAGTAAAGAAATTTTTTTACTCTGAACAACCCAATTCAGTCAATTTAGCAATCAAGCTGCTGCTTAGTTTCCTACTTAGAATTCTATTGTGTGTGTGTGTGTGTGTGAGAGAGAGAGAGAGAGAGAGAGAGAGCGACCGAGATCATGAAGATATTGAGTAAGGATCTCTTCTTGCTTTATATCTT
>CAVNYN010226816.1:0-22610 GCA_963692815.1 Nyctanthes arbor-tristis
TACACGACGCTCTTCCGATCTACCTAAAATCAGAGAGGAAAAGGAAAAGAAAAGACGGAAAGAAATTATGTAGAAAACCCAATTGCACATCATTTTTTTTTCACGCACATTCTTCAACCCCAGTACTTCCGCTTGGTGTCTACATACGATCAATTTGGCCATCGGAAGAGCACACGTCTACAATAGTTAGAATTCTTGCTGGAAACTTTGATTAAAAGCTGAAAGGAGTGGCGATGTGGTGTATTGTCCGAAGAGAAACATATACCGAGATGAATGGATGTGGACTATAAAGTCTCGTTCTAAAGCCCAATGTATGGTGTGTTATGGCACGCCACATAGGCCAATGGCGCTATACGTTTGACACTAAATCGTTTTCAGTGAACCATGTGGTGTACTCATTTTTTCTCTTTTTATTTATTAAATAAATTAATTGTTCATGGAGAGGGTTTTGTGTAAACTAAAATTAGTGTAGATAGAAATTTAAATTTTCTATAGAAACATATCGAGCTCTGAATTTAGAATCTAACTACCAATTATAGGGGGGGCCAAAATCAGAGCCCGCTCTATTGGATATAAATTTCAATTCTCATGTGTGGTATAACTATGTTTTGGTGCCATAAATAAAAAGTACGGTGACAATATAATTTATCTTATAAATAAACTATATTTCTAAACAAGTTTTGCACTGCTTAGAGTATAAATTTTTTATAGAAATAGATTGAGCTTTGAGTTTAGACTGACTACTAATACACATGACTCTCTGTAATTGGTAGTCAAGCTCTAAACTCAGCATGACCCCCTGTAATTGGTGGTGAGACTCAAAACTCAGAGCTCGATTTATTTCTATAACCGGACTGTCTTAAAAGCAAGATTAATGTATGAAAAAAGTCAAAGAGACAAATTAGAGGGAAGAATTCTATTTTCAAATAACGTGTAGGAGAGAAAACCAGGACATATACAATGAGGGAGAAAAAGCTCCTCATTTAGCTTCCCCCCACCCCAGAAATAGAAATTTACACATTTACATTATTTACACCTTGACATTAACATGAGCTTTTTCCCCATATTAATTATACTCTTACAAAGTATTTGGCTAAACTATTAAATTATAATATATCACACGGTATTATTTCATTAGTTTCACTTTTTTCAAAAAGTAAAAAACCGCAGTTGTTTATTTTTTATGAAAAAACAACTAATAAAATAATGCGACATAGCAGATTATAATCCAACTAAATAATCTAATAGTTGTCTAACTTAGTGTTTTTTTTATTCTCTTTATCTTTTCTAATTATAATTTCACCTATCACTATCACCACACAGTTTTAAACTTCAGTTAAAATCTCCACTACTCATTTCTATTCATTGTAATTTTATTTTCTTACATCCCTTGAATTTACCTTTTCGCCCCTGAACCCCCCGGTTTTTTTTTTTTTTTTTTTTTTTTTATTGCTCCGAGCGGGGGCCCGGAGGGGGTGTTGACGAAATAAACCATCGTATGGAGGGGAGAGAACAAAAAGTCCCGAAACCCACGCCCAAATTCGATTTCAGTTCTCCGCCACCCCACAAGAAAGCTTTCAACATTCCGAGCTCGGAAAGAAAAAAATGGACGATTACACTCGAGAAATGATGGATTTAAAAACCCTAGTCACTCGAACTCTTGAAAAGAAAGGCGTTCTCGCCAAGATCCGGGTTAGTTTGCCTTTCCGGTTTCGTCATCTATTGTGAATTATCATTATGTCTTTTCCTCCATTTTTTCCCCCTAAATACTCTGCGTTTTTTGGGGTCATAGGTTAAACGTAACGTGGGAAACAAATTTGCACGGATCGGGTTGTTTTACTGGAATTTTTTGAGCGTCACAATGTCAATTTTGAATCAGGGTTTTGTGATGTTTCTATTAACAAACTTAAAGAGGCGTTTAGGTTGTTGACTTGGTACATTGTGCATTTTCAGCTATATCTTGCCTTGACTGCTAATGAAGCTTCTTCTTTTCCCCTTAAAACGCACTGTGAAGTAATAGCATACGAAATTAGATTGACAAAAAAGTATTAAGGCCGGATTCCCCTCAACGGAATTTCAGTTAGGGTTTTGTTTCCCCTTTTCATGAATATTGATCTAATTGCCAATCATATTTTGCTATATGCATGTTTAAGTTATGAGCTGCAAAATAATAATGGCTTTTCAGTAATAGGCTCTTAAATGAACTGATTTTACAAAGAGCAACTACTATAAACTTGCTCTGATTTTAGTACTCTGGTCTGGTAATGTTGTCAAATGTGATTGACCCTTTGCTATTGCCATTTCCACAGTAGAATTTTCAGTGCATAAGATGATGAAAAATATGCAAGGATATAAATAAGAAGGCATAGTTTTTGTTTGGTGTAAGGTAAAATACTTTTTGAGTAAATTTTTTGAACCGACAACTTGGTGCTTCCACTTGCTAGGCCGAGTTAAGGGCAAGTGTGTTTGAGGCAATCGAGCAGGAGGATAGAGTAATTGAAAATGAAGAAGGTTTGCCTCCTGCGCTGCTGGGTAGCTGCACTGACCGCGCAAAACAACTTCACAACTCTCCTGCAGGTTTACTTTTCTTTAAACCATCTCCCCTTTTCCTTTTAATTTTTTTTTTTACTGCATGCTAAATTACTTCTATGTCTATGCATGTTTTACAAAACTAGGTTTGGGCATTAGACGGCAAAAAGTAAGACTCTTACTTGTCACTGAAAAATATCTCTACAATCAAAATTCATTTATTTTAGGTCTAAAATTGAGACTGTATAGATAGTTTGGATTTTGGAAATATTGAAATTGTATGCAGTTGACCTCCACTCTATCTATGCATCCTAAGTTACTTTTCTTATGAACTCTGCTTGCTTTTCAATTTGCTTGTTGCAGGAAGGATTCTAACTGCACTGATATGTGAATATTTGGACTGGGCTCAACTAAACCACACACTAAAAGTGTATCTGCCAGAGTGTAATTTGGTATTTTCTACTTGTATCATTGCTGCTTTGCAATGCATTCATGTTTTCTGATGGGTCTCTTTTGTCAAAAATATATGTATTATTCTGCAGCCAAAGGACTCCTGGAAATCCGAACTAAAAGAATTTAGCAGCAAATATGGATATGACCTAAACAGAAATGGAGATAGTGATCCTTTACTTTTGGAAGTTCTTGGAGGATTCTTGAAGTATGAGGTTTGATGTGATCCTTTTCTCATTTTAACAAAAAAGATATTACTACTGTTTGTATGCAGACTTTTTAAGTTGAACTCGTCGGCCGTATGCTACTGCACTTCCATAACAATGCCATTAACCTTTTGTAACTTGTGGTGAACAACCGTGGTGGACTGATGTTCCTTTTCCTATTTGTAGAGGATACATTACTTTGTCGGCTTGCCACACGCTTCTTATTACGTCTAATTAAAATAGAGAGTTGCTGAATGAATAAGGCCTAGCCATAGGCAACTTGTTTTGTTCTACTTCTGGTCAAATAGTAATTTACCCTTCTTTGGTTTTGGTTTTGGTTTCGGTTTCGGTTTTGGTTTCTTGTTGAATATAGCATAATGTTGCTCGGAGTAAATTACGACTCCATGACTTCCAAGTCCCATTGGTTGCTGAATATCATGGCACTACTTCTACATTAGGTATATGATATCATGTACATCTTGCAGAAGGAAAACTAATTGAAATTGTTTTCTGCACAAACCATGTTTAAGACTATACCTTATTTTAGACTCTTCAAATTACTATAATAAACAGCTTTTGCTTGTTTTCAGTAAGAATTTATATATACGGGCTAGCTGATGAAGTTCTGCAGAAAACAATGGCAAGAGCAGGGGCAGTGTAGAGAGTGAAAAATATGATGTCACACTATGCAGTTTATATGACTGTAATGGAGCTAAATACTCCTTGAAGCGGAACTTTATTTGGGCTGAAGATCATTATGCTTTACATCTTGTTATCTAGTTTCTTTCTTCTCCCCCAGTGTTGGGGAAGTGATTTATATGATTGAGTTAAAAAGTTAAATATTGTAGGCTAATGGTAATATGTATGGTTAAGATTGAATTTGAGGAAAAAAATGATTTTCTAAAAAAGCTCAGTTGTCATGGATATTACTTTTCTTAAAATGTAAACTTGGTCTTAGTTTGGCTATGTCAATTGTTTCTTATTTCTCAAGTCTAGATGTTCATGCAGAACAGATACTTATACACATGTGACAATCAATAACAAATTTTAATTTTATTGCCTTTGCAATATGTCAAGCCTGTCCAAACAGTCAAATGCTATGGTAATGCAAAATGGTTAAGGATTAATTCTATATGGAGATTTCTACTGGATGTTTTACAGCTGTCTTTAAGCCTTTCATCTTTGCCAGCTTTGGTGATATTTCCATTTTCACATTCTATTTCATCTTGTCTATTCTTATATATCCATTAAATGTTATTTTAAATTGCAGCTTTGATGTATTTCGTGCAGAATTTATCTCAAGGAAGGGGTGGCAATAGGAGATTAACCACATCAGAGGCTGAATCTCTATCTAACGTGGAAGCCCGAAATATCAGGAGACCTTCTTCATCATCAGTCGCTGGGGGATTACCTCCACTGGGAAGGTTATTTCAATTAAAGTATTCTTTTCTTTTATTTTATTCATATCCGTTGCCACTTTCGGTAAATAACTTCAGTTCATGACATGCTCATTGCAGAACTATTCCTGCTTCCCATTCATCTGGTGAGTATTAGGACCACTTTTTTCATCAATTCTGCAGTATCAGCTCAAATTTGATTTTATCTTGGTTCTGTTTTTTGAGTTTCAGAGCGAAGAGCTGGATCATCCATGTCTGGGTATAGAAAAGATGATTATAATTGGAGGCACGACAGTGATGAGCTTCCGGAAGATATAGTACATGCATCAGCAGCCTTAGAAAACCTTCAGCTGGATAGAAAAGCTAGAAACCTGACTACCTCTTGGAGGTTTGTTTCTTAACTCTTGCACGTACTATTTTTTTTTTTTTAATATTATTCTTGGGGTGGGGTGGGAAATGGGAGGGGGAGAGAACTATTACAATTACAATGGAAAGAAACTCTGTAAAATATTAACTGTACTTAACTAATCATCATAAAATAGTAGAAGAGCCCCGGGTATAAGTAAACAGTTGAAATGCAAGTTTACTCGCAAGGCAGAATACTAAAAATATCTACAACGTGCAAAATTGATTCTAACCTTTTCCCAAGTAATAATTTTAGGGTGGCATTTCTTACTTGTATTCTCATTTTTACTAACAACAGTACTGCAAACTATGTTGTGCTGTTGCATTTTCTTAGCATGGTTGATGATAACATACTAAATTTTCACAGCAAAAAGCAACTCTGGAAAGTAAAATAGGTAAATATAATGTATTCAAAATTTATGGGCTTAAGTATGGGTGAACACGGTTCGGTTCGAGCGGTTTTTGATTTATTTTTAAACCAAACTATCGGATTTGGTTTGGAGAAATTGTAACCAAACCAAACCTACTTTTTAGGTTCGGTTTGAGACTACTATTTGTCTATTGACGTAATGAGAACGGACTCAAAACATGATAGTTTTATAAATATAAATATTTTATTATACCAATTTGCTTTTTGAATGGCAATACCAATATCAAACTCATCAAAAGTTAGTAAATTTTACTAAAACACAAACATATAACTAATGAAATATAACAAGGAAAAAAAGCCCAAATAATACTTCCTCCGTCCCATAAGAAATGATTGTTAATATAGTTGGGACAATTAATTTTACAAGTATTTTCCATTTATACCCTCCTGTATCATTAATATTGAATTGTATTGGTAGTTGGTGTGGATGATTTATTGGGGATAAAACATGGAAACAAAAAGTTTACATACATGCTCCATTTAGTAAGTGGTCTATCTTTGTGGGATAGGCCAAAATGGAATATTAGACTATCTTTGTGGGACAGAGGGAGTAATACATTTCAAATGAGATATTGCCAGAATATGTTTATAGAAGTGCTATTTTGTTCAAGCATATAAATTTCAAAATTTTAAAAAAATTATGCTTAGTCAACTACTATATAATTTGTCCAAAAAAATTTCTTAAGGGTATTATTTAAATTAATAAAGAATTAGCTTATTAAATTATTAAAATGAACCAAATTATCATAAGGAATTCCTTTTAAGAGTACCAAACTCAGTCAAGGAATTTGACAATCATAAAATAATTAAGTCTTTTGATATTTTTCCTCATATTAGTTACACATTAATACTTTTTTAATTAATTAAAAATAAAAAAGGTTCAGTTCAGTTTTAAACGGTTTTTTAAACATTGAAACCTAAACCAAACCATTTCAAGCGGTTTGAAATTTTCTCAAACCAAACGAAACTATTTCACTTTTCAAACCAAACCAATCCAAACCATTTTCGTGGATTGGTTCGGTTTTTCGGTTTGACGGTTTATTTATTCAGCCCTAGGCTTAAGGGGTTATAATAATATGAGCAAGAAAAATATATGAAAACTTTGAATATGTTTAGAGCCAATGTGCAGTAGGTTGGCACTCGGCATCAATAAATTTTGCGAATTGTGCATGGAGTCTTCTTTAACTGGATTTGGTTGCAGGCATGCTGGAGATGGAATGTCTAAGGATGATAGCAGGGTCGACTAGCGGTAGCCAAGGGCTTTTGACTTATTTCAGGTTGCATTTTATTCGTCCAAACAGTGTGTTATTCTATGGAAGAGGAGATGAAACATTTGTGTAAGATTGAAAGAATATGCATCTTTTTAGCCTCTTGTACTTCTCATTGCCTTTGTTTATCCCCAATTCGTATTTTTCTTGTCCCAAGTGTTTCTAGGTTGTATGCTTTGTAGAATGAAAGAGCTGAGCTTGGAAATTATAATGATTATTACTGTTTGTAGATGATCAATGTCAGCTGTGCTTAATTTTTTGGCTTCTTATTTCTTCTTCGAGACTACATATTTATTCAATTGAAAGTGCCTACAATTTACAGTTTTGTGGAACGGAAGAACACGTGTAAAGTAATTAATAAAATGCAAATTGAGGAGGTGTTATTGTAGTCTAACAATAATGGTCATTTTCCATGGAGTCAGCTGTATAACCAATGAAAAAGAGCCACGTGCATGAAACTGGTTTCATGACTTGCCTGTTTTTCATTGACTTTTTCGGCTCTGTATGGAACTCTATTTGGCTTTATCATAGAAAAACTGATACGAGTGTCTCCTTCACAATATAATTTGTTTTCATTGATTTTTTTTTTCATGTATAGACATTCTACATCGATTGGTAATATTTCTTAGCCATTGGTTAAAAAGTAATGAAAAGTTATAAATTTATGTGTAATATTATTTTAATAGATAAATATGTAGTTGAAAATGAGTTTTGGTTTTTTTTTTTTTATTTAACTAAACTCCTTTTTTTTTTTCTTATTACAAAGGGGAATTAGGGGAGGGGATTTTTTCCGGGGAGGGGGAGGGGACTTGAACCCGGGAACTCCCAGTAAGAGGTTAGGACCCTAACCACTAGGTTAACTCTTTGGTCCCTTGGGTGTTTGATTAGATTGTTTATAATTGATTTTGTGAAAGAGTGATATGTTAGAAAAATGTGTGGTTCAAAAATAGAAAAATTTGTAAATTTTTGTGCAAGTTAATGTTTTTTTCCCAGTGAAAAAGAGCCCCATGTATGAAATTGCATGTTGTTCCATAGGTGACCCTTTTTCATTAGTAGTGGGACTTTATACGTGGAGTCCCGTAATTTTAATATATAAATGTGTGGTTGAACGTGAGTTTGTAAGAGAATTGAAAATCCAAATAAAACGGGTAAGTGATAATTGATTATGAGAAATCTATATATGCCTTTAATTTATTTTTAACTACACGTGTACTCTTTTTTGGGGGGAAAAAAGATTAAATCGAAGTATCGAACTCATGATCAATAACTACATATATGCGTGTGTGTATTTATTTATTTATTTATTGATAAAAATGCACACATATGGCACATTGAAACCACACATCATCTAATAAAATTATGATAAACTTGTTAGACGTAGAATGATATATATGTCACACACCAACAATTATACAAGCAATGTGAGCTCTTTTTTTCATGGAGGTATGTATATATGTTAAATTTTTTTTTGATCAAAGCTTAGTTATCAATTATTTATTTTGAGAAAAGTAAAAAAAAAAATTATATTTAAATTAGTTAATTTGTTAATAACTTGCAAATCATTTTGAAAACTAATTTACAATTTTGATTATGAAAATATTTATTTTGAAACAAATTTCATTTATATATATGTATACTTTAAGATTGCTCAGTTACTCGACCACGTTAAAGGAGCTCAAGTGCTTATTCAAATGATACCATTTAATATTGCTGATATATTTTGTATCATGTATTAATGTAAAATTAAATGATAATTACACCATCAATGAGCTTAGATAATTTCACAGTTAAAATAATAAATAAAGGGATCAAAAAAATTACTAGTTACTAAGCAAACAATTGTAAAACCCTTCAAGGAAAAAAAAATAGTAGAGGAACGTGGCACAGGATAACTGGTCATGTAATCGTCCAGACGTGTAGTTGAAAGCACGGTAGTTAAACTCATCAATCCCGCTACTAGTACGCACTGCTCCACAAAAAGTTTTACACAAAACCCTGTATTTACTCTTATGTCCTTGGCTCCTCCTGATTTCACTCCTCTGAACCTTCGTGCAGATCCCCTCCTCTCTCTCTCTCTCTTTGAAATCACGGAACCCCCACCCTCTTCACCAGTGAACCGCCCCACCGGTCGCCGGAACCCCTCGCTTCACGTTAAAAGTTAAAGAAATTAAGAAATTACTACTATTTATCTCAAAAGGGATGTACATTTCATGTTAAACTTCTATTTAGATTAATAAAAAATCCCATTAATCTCGGCTCGTAAGGTAAATACACCTTTCGGCGACCCTCGTCTTTGACTTTGCTTTTTAAGTACTGTTCATCGGCCACTACCACTACTCACCGCCGCCTCAGCGACCGGAGCAGTGGAGAAGGACGGTGTTGTATTGGTATCGTTCAAGAAAACAAAAACGTCCCTCCCATCACTGTTAATCCTCCACGTGGAATCCTTGAACCGCCAAACCTTGGAGAACCCTGTTGAGTTACCCTTGGTGCAAACCTCTGGCCACGCCTCCACCACCAATGTCACGTCCAAAAGATCACCAGCCCATTTAAGCAATAAAATCCACACGCCTTACCCGGAAAATTCATGAAAGTCATCCTACAAAGCGAGTTTGAGAATTAAATTACGAGCTGCAAGAGACAATAAGGGAAACAACTTCAGTGTCTCTAGTAGGGCGCTCTTTTCCAAGAATAGGGGGCTAAAGACTAGTTGAACTCACTGGACTATTGAGGTCATTGGCGATTTGGACAGTGGGGGAGTTGGGGATCTAGGATTTTGATTCGATCTTTAGCAGGTGGGCTCGAGTCTTGGGGAATATGGGGGTGTTTTGACACAGAAATCAGTTTTCAATTATTAAGGGCAACTCTGTCATTTCCATTTATTATGTACAAGATTTTGTAACATAGACTGTGCTATTAGATTTTTTTGATCAAAGCTTAGTTATCAATTATTTATTTTGAGAAAAGTAAAAAAAATTATATTTAAATTAGTTAATTTGTTAATAACTTGCAAATCATTTTGAAAACTAATTTACAATTTTGATTATGCAAATATTTATTTTGAAACAAATTTCATTTATATATATGTATACTTTAAGATTGCTCAATTACTCGACCACGTTAAAGGAGCTAAAGTGCTTGTTCAAATGATACCATTTAATATTGCTGATATAGTTAGTATCATGTATTAATGTAAAATTAAATCATAATTACACTATCAATAGCTTAGATAATTTCACAGTTAAAATAATAAATAAAGGGTTCAAAACAATTACTAGTTACTAAGCAAACAATTGTAGAGGAACGACCCTTCAAGGAAAAAAAAAAAATAGTAGAGGAACGTGGCACAGGATAACTGGTCATCTAATCGTCCATACGTGTAGCTGAAAGCACGGTAGTTAAACTCATAGATATTTTTTAGCTGACATGAACACGGCATCCAGAGCAGGTGGCTCAAAACGAGGTTGTCAGAAGGGCAATAAAGTCATTTAACTCTTCATAGCCGACGTCAACTGCCGTCAGTCCTTGTGGAGGCTTTACATTCTTAACGTCGCAAACGACGCCGTTATATCCGTCAATTTTCCCCAAACAAAACCATTACCTCACCCCTCAGCCCGCCACGTGCCTCAAATCGGATCCAATTAGATCCGCACAACCCCAACTCTTCGTCCGTATTTAGATTCTTCACCCTCGTCACCCTCCCCGGTTCCAACGTGGTATCCGACGTGTCATCCACGTAGGACTATGTGAACCTCAATAATGTCCACGCCAGCGTGAAGAAGGGAATATAATATCTTTTCTGCCATATGCACATCTTATTGCTTTCTCTTTCCCACTGCTTTTAATCTTCTTCTCAACCCTAGAAATTGTGCTTTTGAATATTCAGTAATTTTATTCTTGTATATATATATTTTTCAAATTGGTTAGTTACTGGAAATTTGTGGTGAGTTTGAAGAGTTTGCGGATCGAGATGGTCTGAGGTGACATCAGTGATTGGTTCTGTTCTCCGATGTTCCAAAGGTGATTTGCATTTATTTTTGTATTTTTTTCTGCTTAACTTTGCTTCATTCGTTTTTTGATGCTGAAAAATTTAAAAATTAACTGGAAAGATTATGCTTTTTGGGTCATATTTGAGGTTTGTACATCTAATTTTATTTTTATTATTAGTATAAAATCAGGAGCGAGATTTGATACTTATGCAGTTGTGTATCTAACTGTTCTTGATTTGATCATAACTTACTTTTTGGGATAAGAAAGTTTTGCTAGCTGGAAGTTACAAAATTAACAATTATATATTGTAGAAAAAAAAATTGTTAATGAAGTTGATGTTAAGGAAAATATAGGGACAGAAGTAGAAAGATTCCTTGTCACTTGGAAGAATTTTTGTATGAGTTAATAATGTAGCGGAGTGAGTAAAGTGGGTCACTAGAAGGTACACCGAAGGTCTTAGAAGGGAAAAACTGCTTTAGAGCATATAGCATCAAGTATTGAATAACAGCAGTTATATTATAGATATACAATTTAATTTCTGTATGTTTGGATATATGCACCTGGGCTTCATCTAAGGATTATTATTGAAATAGGTTTCATTGAAGAGTTGACATTTGAAAAGGTGCGTAACTTGAAGATAACTGTATGTGCTACTTACCTAAATTAGATATTTTCTCGCCGACTGAATCTGATATCTTATTCGTCAACGGTCTCTGCCCATCTGGTTGATGAGGGGTTTCCAAGTGAACTCTGATGCTCCACCAGCCGATGGGTTGGAGGAACTTAACGACCGCCTCATGCGGGATAACCAGAATGAATTAAGGAATGGAGTTACAATTGACACGCTAGGGACCTTGGAGGAAGAATCAAGGATTATTGAAGATTCTGACTATGTAAATGGTAGGGAAACAGATTTGACACAAACCCAGGCTGTTTCACAAGGACAACAGCCAAAAACCCAGGGACCTCAAGGGTCAGTGGTTCATTGGGAAAGGTTACTTCCTCTGAGGTCCGTAAAGGTTCTACTGGTGGAAAATGATGACTCAACGCGTCAGGTTGTAAGTGCATTGCTTCGGAACTGCAGCTATGAAGGTTAGCCTCTCTTTTGTAGCTACTTCTTTTCAGTAGATCATGCGTGGTTGACTACATATTTTTCTGCTTGATAGTTTTTCTACCTACTGTTCTGTATAAATCAGTGAGCTTTATTCTTTATGTGATCGATATGTTTATATTCTCTAAGTGGGCTTATCTGACTAGTTATCTGGGAGAATATGTTACTTTCCATTGTACCTTTTCTATATAAGGTCGAGTTTGCTACTTGACTTGAACCATAATATTAATATCATCGGAATGCATTTAATGTCTGTCTAGCTTTATTTGCTTTGGAATTTCCTTATTGGGACGGATTTAATATATAAATATGTCTATTTTAAAATGATTCAAATGCATTAATGCTATTTTGTCATATTCCATGGCAAACAAGCAAAAGTTAACTGAAAGAACATTTCTAACTCATTGATAGGATAGGCTCTCAACTTTTGGAAATGCCATTTACACAGAATTACCTCCTGGTTATCATCAACATTATCATAGTTTTCTTCTCTATTTTAGTTTCTTCTGCAATTTTAAGGAATGCCCTCTCGTGAACCATGAAACTATACAGTCCATGTATCCATACTTTGTGATACAGCACTCCTCCTAGGATGAAGTAGCGTTTTTCAGTGTGTACGGGTACCCAGTCACATTTTGATATATATATATATATATATTTTTAATAATATAAAAGTGAGAAACATTCCCAGACACCCATCTCTGATGGCAAGTGGCATCCTGGCCCCGGGGAGCAATGGGAGAAATGGCAGAAAAATGAACCTGCCCCAGCCAAACCTTTCTTGTTATCTTCTCGCATTTGTATGAGCCATTAGGTGTTGTTTTAGCATACGAGTCAGATTGAACTTATTTAGTCACATCTATAGATGCATCCTTGTCTGGTCATTGAAACTTTCCAGTATATAACTCAGCCTGCAACGTTATGTTTCTTTATTAAATGAATACAACTATGAAGGGCTTGACTTCATACAATTTTTTTGAGTTGATATATTTTAATATATTAACGCTAATTTACTGCATGTGCTTTTTTGTAAACAACTACAATATTTCAAAATATAAAGATATTTTGCATATCTTAATTATTGTGTCTGATTTTCTTATGGCTCCTAATTGCAGTTACAGCTGTAGCTCATGGTCTGGAGGCATGGAAAATTTTGGAAGATCCAACGAATCACATTGATCTTGTTTTGACAGAGGTAGCTATGCCATATTTGTCTGGCATTGGTCTCTTATCCATGATTATGAGCCACAAGACCTGCAAGAATATCCCAGTAATTAGTGAGTTTTGTTACAATTTTGTCTTTCCTTTTCTACCTACTTCATGATTTTGAAGAGTCCATATGTCTGAACTACTAGCTGATGAGTTTTTTTTTTGCAGTGATGTCATGTAATGATTCTATGGGTATAGTCTTTAAGTGTTTGTCAAAGGGTGCAGCCGACTTTCTAGTGAAGCCTATTAGAAAGAATGAGCTTAAAACTCTCTGGCAGCATGTTTGGAGAAAATGCCACAGTGTAAGTATTATTTAGTTCCTGGACCATTTATTGACTTCCTAGTAGCAACTAGTACAAATGGTTAGCTTGGCAAGAGTAGTTCAAGGATGTGTGTGAGCAGCATTAGTGCATTGAATCACTAAACTCTCCAGACTTGAATTAAGATCTTGTTCTTGTGAGCTTTATCATATAAATCAAAAGCTAGTCAAAGTCAAACTTTAACACCAACCACATTATTCTCTGTTAAGCTTTGGCCTTTGGATGAAACAAAAGGAGGAAAGTCAATAAAATGAATGTAGCAGGAGTCAGGATGTTAAGACGGATGTGTGGGTTTAGTAGAATGAATAAGATGCAAAATTCTTCACCAACTAGTGTAGATGGGAACAACTGATGATAATAACTGAAGATAAACTGCAAGGAAGGTTGAGAAATAAGACATGAATAATATTAGAAGCACGGAAACTTTGATTTATCTGGATACTTTTGAAACCTTAATCTGTTTTTAGTTACCTTTTCCACATAGCAAGTTGTTCTATAACGCATTTAGTTCTCATCCTTTAATATCAGTCAAGTGGTAGTGGGAGTGAAAGTGGAATACGAACTCAAAAATCTCCAAACTCAAAAAGCGATGAGTTAGATAATTATGGTGCCAGCAATGATGAGGATGACAGTGGAAGCATTGGCTTAAATGTTCGGGATGGAAGTGAAAATGGTAGTGGAAGTGAAACTCAGGTAATTACCTATTTCTAAATGCCATGATTTTAGTTTCACAGTTATGTTGAATGGTGTGCATCTGTTGCATGCATGTAGTTTTCTTTGGGTAAAAATAATAAGCAGTAAACTGAATGTATTAGTCTGTTTCCTACAACGGCTAAGATTTAAAGGCTGGACTATTAAGGGACAGGAAAATACTTGATGCAACAGGTCTTTTACATTGTTCTTTCAGTGCATTTTATCATGGCAAGAATTACAAGGATGCATAAATGATTGTGGATTAATACGCTAATATGTAAGTGCCAAGTTAAGATGCTGGAAAGATCCAAATTAGCTTGACTAAATATATTCTGGAAAAGATGTTCAAATCGTTATTAATTTATTTTTCTTATTCTAATGTTTTTCTTAACTCGTTATTAGCACGTGCGTTGCACGTGAATTTGGAGCGATGTCATAAATTTACTTGTATTGCTTACACTAAGATATTTAGAGATGGTTTGATGCTCTTTATTTTATCAATTTATAATTTTACCTACCACTGATTTGACATTTGATTTGATAACTATTCAATTACAACCACATATTTTAAACCTTTTTACATTCTCAATAGACATTCTAACTCTCTCCTCATTATAAATTCTCCACATTTTGACTAATAAAGAGCATCAAACAAGCTTTTAAATAGATCCTCCTTTTGTATGGGATGAAATGTTTATCATGATTAAAATTGAATATATTAAATTAAATAAATAAATCCCCACAAAAAGTCAAGTTTTAGATAATTAATATTTATGCATTATTTTTTAAGATTACAAATTTCGTTTGTTATGTTGGATGTATGGAGTAGAGAATATATATTTATGACATAAATTTTATGTCTACACCCCAACACCGAATACGCACACAAACATTCATCTTAATATTTAGATATTTTAAAAATTTGTAGGCTTTAAAAAAAATCTATGTAAATAATTTTTCTAATCATTTGTATTCAAGTAATGATAACTAATGAAATAAGTACTACATGTATTAAATTTTTTAATTTGATTTGATGTACTTTTTATACACTAATTAAAAATGCTAATTATTGATTATTTTCTTTTCATTTCATAACACCTTAACTAATAGTTATTTAGAAATGAGTTTTGTCGGTCTTTTCGTTCTTCTAACTTCGTATATTTTTTTGAAGTCGTTAATAATGACAACAATAATGATTATAGTTAACTAGGGCTATAATAGTGATGGGTATATTTGGATTTTAAAGAAAACACAAGGGTGAATAAGGAAATCAAAAGATTTTCCTTCATCCACCCATTTTATATATAGTGATAATATGTATTGTAGCAAGCTTGAATGTAGCAGGTATATATTACATGTTATTGACCTTCTCGGAAATGATTTCCTACACTACTATCAAGTGATTTGATTTGTTTCCGAAAGTGATTACATGGAGAAATTATTTTCGACTTCATCTTTTTAAAATGTTTGGGACATTGACCTGCAAAAGGTATAGGGTTAAAGAACGAAGCTAAAAGAAGTATTTAGAAAAAGAAAAATATTAAGCTGAACTGGTGAGTGTCGTACTTTTAAATTTTAATGGTTTGTTAACTTTCAGTTTTCAAAATATTTTTTTGAGATTAACTCATGTCTTTTTTGTTAGGGTGTATAATCCATTATACAACTGGATCTAAACAAAATTTTCTTGCATTAAACATCAAACTCCTGTATTTAGTTCTATATATGTAATTTTTTAGATTATATTTGATGCGAATATATATAATCTTTTGATCTTACAATGTTTAGTCATTCAAGGATATCAGCCAAAAGCACTAATCAAGAGAGAGCTATTAGGGAAAAATGATTTTACACGGTTTTACGCTTTACAGTTTATTCAGTATTTATTTTAGACTGTGCATGGAAATTGAAGAAGAATCTGATTAGATGGAAATTTTTGGTGCTAGTGATTGATCTTAATCTAGTCTGGATTCCCAAGTTAATACTTATATCGTCTTATACAGAGTTCTTGGTCAAGAAGGGCAGTTGAAATTGACGGCCCCCAACCCTTGGCTCCTTGGGATGAATTAGCAGAACCTCCCAATACAACTCTTACCCAGGCTAATCACTCACGGCCTGAGGCAATGAGCAATAACTGGCTGTTGACATCCACAAGAGAGTACCGTAAACAGGATGATACACTGGGTAAAATTCTCTCTTTTAAACTCATTTTGAGCCGCACCTTTTCATTTATATACATGTTCCATTTCTTTGCCGTTTAAATTGAGCATATGGTTTATTGCGCTGCTGAAACAATGCTGCAATGAACAAGATTTGAAGATAGGGGTACCAAATCTTGAACTACACAGCCAGAGAGATGGAGTATTGAACAATACCATAGGCACTGAAAAGTCTAAATTGTTGAATCCACACTCAAGCAAAGATAGCAACAGACTTGATGGGAAGGCGGATGCCAGGAATGAGATACCAAAGGGAGCATTGAGGAACAAAGATTGTGGACCAACTGGTGCAGTCACCAACATTCCTAAACCTCAAATGAAAACTGCATCTGATGAAGTTCCAAAACATCTATCTGAAATTACGAAAATCAAAGAAATGGCGCTCTATGATCCTAAGGAAAAACCTTCGCTTGAGTTCAGCTTGAAACAGCTCAGAGACACAGATGATACAGGAACAAGTGCCCTTCAGCATAATACATTAAGGCACTCAAACCTTTCAGCCTTCTCAAGGTGTAAAACTCAGTGCTTAGAAAATTTATTTATTTATTTATTTTTTTGGTCGATCCAAATAATCAGATTGATGCTTAAACAATTCCCAATGAATTTCAGGTATAACTCCACGACAAATGCAAATCAAACACCAACTGGAAATGTAGGCAGTTACTCTCCAGTTGATAATATTTCAGAAGCAGCAAAGACAGAATCAGCCACTCCCAATCAAAGATCTAATGGCAGTAGCAACAACAATGACATGGGCTCCACCACGAATAATGCTTTTCCCAAGGCGGAAGCATGTAATGAGAAAATGCTGCCTCAGTCTTCAATTGGCATTAATCCATGTTCCACTCTGCGGTCAGTGCAGCCGGCCCACATATCACTGCGTCAGCCTATAAACCCAGGGAAGTCTAATGCGACAAAGTCAACGTTGCAACCAACCAAGGCCTTGGACCAACAGGCCCAAGTACAGAACCACCACCACCACTACCACCACCACCATCACCACCATCATCACCATCATGCTTATAATTCTCAGCAGCAGCAGCAGCAACTGCTCAACCATGACGATTTGTCCTTAAAACTTATAAATGCAGAAGCTGCACAAGATGGTCCAAATGATGAAATAGTCACAGAAATGGAAGGAAATGCTGCTAATTATGCGAGTGCATCGGGGAGTAACAATGGAAGTAATGGGCAAAATGGAGGCAGTACTGTTGCAATCACTGAAGGAACCAACGTCGCAAGTGATAATGGAACCATTGTGAAATATGACGCTGGTGATGGTAGTGGCGGTGGAAGCACGAACAGGGTGGACCAGAACCGATCAGCACAGAGGGAGGCTGCTTTGAGCAAATTTTTTCAGAAAAGAAAAGAAAGATGCTTTGAGAAAAAGGTAACTTGTTTACGGCCATTTTTGGATAAATAAATAATACACAGGGAAGCCTGTGGATGACGGAAAAAAAATCTTGTGAAGTAAATTTGTCTGGTTTGTCAGTCCTAGCTCAGGAATGTTTCTATTCCTTCATTACGTTGGTATAATCTTTTCAGTTTTTTGGTACAAGCCAAACTTTCACGTAGAAATGCACGTAATGCACGTGCACTTGAACTTGCATATCTGTTGCCATCAAAATATAACGTTAGCCTGTGGAGTTTCAAGTATCATTTAGTGGAGTTTCAAGTATCATTTAGTGTATATTGTTCTCATGAATTCAAGTAATTCCATTGTATTTTCCACTTGGAGAATTATAGCAGAAATTCTGTTTGCTGGCATTCTTTCCAGGTCCGGTATCAGAGCAGGAAGAAACTGGCAGAACAAAGGCCACGTGTTCGAGGACAATTTGTGAGACAAGTAACAGACGAGAGCCAAAGCAAAAGTGAAACCAGGGACACGGATGCCTAAACCGAGCTCCTTTCTGTGCTAAATGTGTAGAGGAAGTAGCATTTGTTCTTAGAATTTGGGAAAGCCCTTTGATTCGGTGGTTGCAGATTCCCGGAAGGTGGAAAGGAGTTGTGTATTAGAATTATGAAATTGCAGACTTTGGTTATTTGTGTGAATGTTGTTGAAGACACATTATTTATTTGAACTTGCTTATGTTTCGAGGATTCTGGCTTGTAACACTTGTAGTAAATGAATCTTTTCTTTAAGACATTGGACATATCCCCCAATAAATGAAAAATTCAATTTGGTCATCCTCCCTCATTTATAATAGAAAAATAAATTAGTGCCTTGTTTTCTCAGGATGGGTAGTAGTACGGATAGATAAAAGAACACAGGAAGTGGTAGATTTCAAAACCTCAGCCTAGCCTAGCCACTTGACCAAAAGTTGTAGGCCTCATTGACCATAAAACTTGCCTTTGTCATCGTTGTTAAAACACTAACCACTAACCAGGTTGGTTATGTTATTTGGATTTTGGACGGTAAACAAATCCATAAGCCGTTTCCTTTCGTTGTTTTGGAACGTAATGATGAAAAATGAAACAAATTTTATGTTCTTTGCCCTAAAAACAAAGGATATATTCTTGCATAAAAACAAAGGACATTCTTTTGTTTGTTTGATTCAAATATATATCCTACATCTAATCTATCTAATCTAACCTATATTAAAAAAGCCAGTTTGCTTCTTCCTGTTCATTCTTTGGTCGTCATTTCCATTTTTCATTTTTTTCCTTTTTTTTTGTGTGTGTGTTTTTTATTTTCTTGGGACGTTTGTTTGTTGCATGAAATAATTTCAAATTATATTCACTCTTTTCTAATCTATCTATAACCTATCTTAAAAAAGGGAGTTGGACGCCACTACTCATAGTTTGATCGTCCAACTTCCTTTTTTGATAATTTCACAATTATTTTAAAATTGAAAGATATGCAATATATTGATATTGAATGAAAAATTTCAGCATATGCTTTAATAAGAATTAACAAATAACAAGTGAGTGTAAAATATAAACATGTCGTCTATAAAATTGCTTCACAATCTTAATATAAATGTTTTACTATATATATATTTTTTACTTTATTTAAATATATATATCTTTCTAAATTAGTTCATTTCAGTATTACAATAGTATCTATAGACTTTTAATTTAGTTTGAGTTCATTTTTCTCAAATTAAAATTAAATATAAATATAAATATATGAATTTTCTAATTCCTTTTAAAGTTTGTATTCTATATTCTGTTTGCTATTTTGAAACATTTATTACCAAATATCAAATGAACTTATATACAATTATTTAGTTGATTTTTATTTTTTTATTCTTTTATACGTAGCTACCAAATCGAACTTATTGTTAAACTAATATATTATTGTACTTTCTCGTACACCTAGCTATATGGATACTAATATATACAAAATGATAGCAATAACACGTGCATAGCACATGCCACTTCTAGTCTGGTATATAAAAATAACTTATGGAACTCTATTATTCATACTTTAATCGTCATTTTCCTTTTTTTTTTTTGGGTGGGGGGGGTTGTGGCTTGTCTGTTTGTTTACGCTTTAAAGAATTTCTGCTTAGTTTCATTCTTTTAATAATTATGATATTATTTTGAAATCCTACATACATAAAAGGGGCTAATGGAAATCTACTATTTATACTTTAGTCGTTGTGTTCCCTTTCTTTTTCTGGGGGTGTTTTGTGGCTTGTTTGTTTGTTTGTTTATACTGTAAGAAATTTCTGCTTATTTTCATTCTTTTAATAATTATGATATTATTTTTGAAAAATATTTAATATTGATGTTAAATTAAATATCTCAACGCATACTTTAATACGAGTTTAACAAATGAGAGCAAATTATAAACATATCGTTCTTAAGATGGTCTTAAAGATTTAAAGTAAAAGTTTTGCTTTATTATTTTTAATTTTTCCCAACATCCCAATACTTCTAAACGAGTTCATTTGAGTCCAATTGTAATATCTTATATGAACTTTTGGACAATCAATATCTATAGGAACTTTTAATCTAGAAATAACGATTGGATCTTTATAGAACTAACAATTGGTGGGAACACGTGACAATAGAGGGAATTATGATAATATTTTATTGGGTCATGTCATGGATTAATTAACCATTGATCGTTTTCAAAACATTTTCAAAAAGAGTTATATTATATGATTTATTATAATTTCATAGTTTATTTCAGTTAGATGTTACATAATAAATTTTAATTTGAGTTCATTCTCTTGTATAATCTCTATCTCTATATTATTAAAAGAGTCACTTCGGTTTCATTATTTATATTTTGGTCATTCTTTCCTCTTTTTTTTTTTCGTGCTTAAGTTTTCGTTATTATTCATTTTTTTATAACTATGATTTTACTTTGAAGTCGAAAAATATGAAATACGGGTGTCAAATTAAAGATTTCAATATCTACTCTAATAAGAATTAACAACTAAGAATAAATTATAAATATATCACTCGTAAAATCAAATATTTAATAAATTTTTTCTTTATACTTTTTTGGAAGATCTCAATATTTTTAAATTAGCTCATTTGAGCCCAAAAGTAATATTTATAGGAGGTTTGATCTAGAATCTACGACTCATTACTTATAAGATTAATTTTATGACTTGCCAAAATGTGGTATGATTTATAACCTGATCTAGCGTGAGACCTATGTGGTATATTTAGATTTATAGCGCAAGAGACCTATGTGGCGGGAGATTATTGAGAGCTCACATATAAGTTCTACCCCATATAGGTTCTACTCACATTGAGTTCTCAATGATTTTCAGTCATATAAGCTTCTGAGTGCATAATCTGATGGAAATCAGAATTACAAATTATATTATTTAATTAATATTTATTCATTATTTTCTTTCATAGATATAGCTATTGGATTAATTGTTAGTATTACATAAATAAATTGTTCATTTCATCATGTACTATTACTAATATTTACAAAATTATAACAAAAAACATGTGCAACACGTGATACAGCTAGTATATATATAAGAGTGAATTTAAACGAATTTGATCTCTTGATTTTTTACATGGAGCAAACGTCTTCGCGCGAATACAACTGTATATATGAGATTAAGGAATGCATTATTCGAGGAAGGGGCCACAGGTGTAGGAGGCGTGAAAGAAGCATTAATCAAAACGTGACAACTGAAATTATGTCAATAAATAAATGACCCCATCATTGAAGTAGACTATTGTTTATAATTACATCGTATTATAATATATTTTAAAATTTAAATTTTTATCACATATGACTTAATTTAATTAGTTAAATTTTATTAAAAATAAAAAGTTATAATTTAATGTGATGAAATTATAATATATTTATATTATAACACGAACCAAACAGACGGTAAATTGCCTCATGGTAATGATGGCAACAACAATTATTCTACAAAGTATGACCTTGAGTTGAGTTAATAGCGCTTTCCTTGGAAAAAGGCACATCAGCCCACCACGTGTGCACCACATGTGCATGTGGGACTATCTCGTCTCTAAATCAAAATAGATTAGTCTTTGTTTGACCCTTTTTATTACAATACATTATAATTTCACTTATCAATGATTTGACAACTACTCGTTAATAACCATAAATTTCAAATTTCTTTTAAACCTACACTACTTATTTCACATATTTATAATTTCTCTTTATAAATCAACTATTATAAATTCAATCAAATATGCACTTTTATGTACATAATTCATTTATTTACTAACATGACTCGGCTCATTTTCTTTAAAATGACAAATTTTGAGAGTGTGTATTATAAATTCAAAAGTTTGTGGACAAATTTTATACACCATGAGTATAGACCCACCGTATCAAAATTGATGGTAACTATCCATCCTCCTTTGGTCGTCTTGATATTTCTTTTTTGAAAGCAGAACTATTTCATTTCATACTGTCAAAATACATTGCACAAGAGAAATGAGGGGTACATCCCTTCTTACATACATAGAAAACACAATATGAGAAGCTCCAAGGCTCTTCCCCGTTGAAACAGCCGGAAAGGCATAATCCTTCATTTCCACAACAAACAGGAAATTCCATCTGTATTATTGCACCTAAGGCTAGGCATCGGTCGGCCCAACAATGACTCGGGTTGGCATTTCAAAAATCAGGCCGACGCGGACCGGGTCCAAAACCCATTCCGATCTCGAGTCAACTTGAGTTGACTCGGGTCAATCGGGTTGTTGATTTGAGCCTACAATAGGCCCAAAATTAAAAAAAAAAAAAAAAGAAAACTAGTCAAAATTTATTTAAGGCCTAAAAAAATTTAAAACTCACCATTGGCCTAGTATTACAAAGGCCCAAATACACTAATGCATATCCATCCACAATAAAAACAAAAGAAAGAAAAAAAGTCTGGCCCAAATACACTACTAATACATATCCAAATACACTACAAGAAAAAAGACCTAGC